>JAHBMJ010001838.1:10000-25564 GCA_018398765.1 Chromera velia
AAAACAGATGAAACAGAAAGACTCTACAGGGAAGGAAAGACAAATGCTCAGACAGACAAGCGAAGAGAGACTCAGGCAGCTGCCCCGTCACCCCGTCCCTCCTCCCAAATGCTGCGAAGTTTTTTCTTTCTCTCTCTCTTTTTTTCTTTCTCTCTCTCTTTTTTTCTTTCTCTCTCGCTTTCTTTGTTTATCTCTTTCTCTCTTTGTTTGTTTGTTTGTTTGTTTGTCTGTTTGTTTGTCTGTTTGTCTGTTTGTCTGTTTGTCTGTTTGTCTGTCTGTCTGTCTGCCTGCCTGCCTGCCTGTCTGTCTGTCTGTCTGTTTCTTTCTTTCTTTCTTTTCGCTCTCTCCTTCTTCTCTGGCTTTTCTTGCTGGCTTGCGTGCTCCCCTACTTGCTTGCTTTCTCCCTCCCTCTCCCGCTCTCCCCCCCCCCNCCCCCCCTCCCTCGCTTCCTCCCTTCCTTTCTTCCTTTCTTTTCTTTTCCGTTCTTTTTTTCTGCTGACCTCTCTCACGAGTCCCTCCAACATCGCCGCCTGCTCCTCCCTCCCATCCCATCCCGCGTCGAGGCCAGTGGCTTCAAATCCAGGCCGGGAGGGGCAAATCACAGGGACTCTCTCACCCAAAACGCTCAACCCAAACGCATCCCACTGCCACCAGATCAGATCAGACCATGCAGATCAGAAACACAGAAAATTTACAACAGCACAACGAGCATCGCCACAGCTAGACCCACAACCCCACACCCGGTGTGATAAACACACTCGTATGAGAAGAGAGAGAGTCGGGGGACTTTGCAGACAGGCATCGGTGACACGCGCACACACACATATTTTATTTATTTATTTATTTATTTTTATATATATATATATATATAGAGAGAGAGAGAGAGAGAGAGAGAGAGAGATGCTCTGTCACGTAAGAACGCGAGCAAAAGAAAACAAGGCAAAACAAAGAAAACAAAGCACAAAGAACCAAGGAACGAAAAAGACAACTTGCCCTCAGAAGAGGATCAGAGGGAGATCCAGTTGACAATTCTCTGATTGCTTCCTTGCTCTGTGTATTGCCCGAAAGGAAGGAATGGCGGAAGGAAGGAAGGAAGGGATCCTTGAGGAAAATACATGCGAGAGAGACCAGCAGACGAGTGAATACACGTGCATTCACAGACAGATTGATGCACTCGCCAACGGAGATTCAAAGAGAGTGGACGCCCTGAAAAAGGAAACGAAGAGAGAGGTCGTTGAACAGCTGACCTGAGTCTGCCCCCCTGCAAGCATGCAAGCGCATTCGTCGTGTATGCATCAAGGTAAATGAAGAAGTGAGTAATCAAATGAAGGAAGGGCAGGAAAGGGCAACCAAGAATCAGAGAGAAGTGAAGCGAAGCCTTGTCTTCGCATGTGCTGCAGACGAAGAGTCTAAGCACCTCTCCTCTTCCAACTTTCTGAGCATACAGAGACAGGGAGGCGTTTCTTCCTTCCTTTTTGCTGTGTAACATTCTTTCTTTTGGTCCCTGTTGTCCCTCTCGCATGTGTTGCTCCGTTCACCTGCAGCGTTTCCAAGAGTCGATCTCTCTCTCTCTCTCTCTCTCTCTCTCTCTCTCTCCCTGTCTCTGTGTGTGTATGTGTGTGTATGTGAACGTGCATCTGCACAAAGGGTGCCGGGGAGGGAGGGCGAAACAAAAACGAACTCCACATGGACGCATGCAAAGGAATGGAAGGAAGGAATCAAACAGATAGGCGATCGATAGGGAGGACAAATGCCGATCGATGCATGAGGTTTTTCAAAACACTCCATCAAAAAAACGGTCCCGTGATCATGCAAAGGCTCTCTCAGTAGTTACAGGGCCTGTCTATCACTCACACACTTGCACAATGAATCAAACGTATTGCCCCCCCACCTGGCTGGTCATGAACGAACAGTGCCACATCTTCTGCCTCTCGGAGTCTCTCTGCATGCGTGGCTTGGTAGTATATCCTCACTCGTCTTTTCCTTCTCTCTCTCTCTGCCTCCTCTCCTTCCCGTTCCCTCTTGCTGCCAGGCTCCTCCACTTCGAATTCCGCAAAGGTCTGGTAGTTAGAGACAATCTGACGCTGACGCTCTCTCCACCTGAACCCCCCCACCGTTGCTCCTGCAATCAGACTCAGGGTGAGCAGACTGAGGGAGGACAGAGACCGCTGCTGCATCATGTGCACCGTCTGGCTCTGCCTGCTGCCTGAAGCAGACCCGAGACGGGAGCCCACCCCCCCGGTGGCCAGGGAGAGAGACCGAATCGGATTGGAACTCCAACATGGGCTCACGAGTTGCAAGCGCTCCTGCCTGCCTTGCCGTCCTCCACAGGACCTGAAAGTCTCCCCACTGCTTAATCGAGAAGAAGCACCCGCAGCCTGCACCGGATGTGTAGAAGGGCTGTTAGAGGAACAGTCTGAAGTTCTGGTGTGAGGAATTGGAGGTCTTCCCGAAGTGGATGACAGGGAGTGGGGACGCGGATTGTGCCTGGAGCTTCGGGAAGTAAGCATGGAGGTCTCTGTCGGAAGGATGCCGACTGAGACAGTCGGAGACGGTAAGGGTCCAGGAACGAGATACGACAGTCGGGCAGGAGACGGCAGAAGAGGGGGACGAACGCACTGAGACAGTCGGACGTCTCCGGCCGTCCAGTGGCTTCTCGTAGACCGGGATATTGAGCGCATCATCGCGGACATCGATTGAAAACCGGCGGCACGTCTCCCAAGCCACGGGTTGATGAAGATTGATTGCCAGGCAGGGAGATGGAGACGGATTGGGGTTTGGCGTCACTACATCAAGCAACCACAATTGGGACAGGCTCTCTCTTCAACTTCCAAAAAAGCTGTATCTCAACCAAACAGAGCACTACGTGAATCGAGAAGGCTTGTCAGTGACCGGATGAGCGGTGCACACAGCAGCTAGGTACATCGAAAAAGCTCTCAGACTGAAATCCAGGGTCCCCGGCCCGCGCATGCCCTGCATGATCGGCATCTAGCTGCATGACGCACGCATGCAAGCGTGCGAACGCGCGGCCCCCGCGGAAAGCAAAAAGAGATGCCAGCTATTTCCTGCCCAAAATTCCGGGGCCATGCATTGACGCACGCACGGAGACTGCATGCGGAGTTGATCTGCGTGACGCAGGATCGAAGCCCATCTCTGTCTGACACCAATCCTGCGCCCCTCCCTCCTGCGCCCCTCCCTCCACGCGGCAGGGACGAGATACGATGTGTATTACTATGTATTACTAAGGGCACCCAAGGAGTTCCGCAATGTTCCGCATGCATGTCACGCATCGGGGCAGTCTCTGAAATCTGGTGCTGTGTCAGAAACTTAATTGATTAACTCCTTGCGAAGCCGTCTCCTCCTCGAAACATTTTTTAATTCCGTCAGCCGGGCCCCTTCAGTCTTTGCAGAGATTGGCTATGCAGTCTCCCGAATTTTCCCTTGACCAGCTTTTGCAGCTTGGACAAAGGGAGAGACCTGCCTTTCTTGCGCGGCTGACAGAGACGGCCGATAGGAGGGAGAGTGTCGTTAGAGGTGTGGCACGTTCCTTCATCTCTCTCTTGGGGGATGAGGGTGTCGAGGCGAGACAGCACGGCAGCTGGATACAATGCATCGCCTTGCCTTGCCTGACAGCGACTGCGACATCTCGTGCCCGAATGACCTGAACCTTGAGAAAACGAAAAAAGCGGTTCGGGGGGTGCAGTTTCGTCAGGCAATGTTTGAGATTATCCGAGTGGCGCCTCCTCATTAGAGGCCCACACGGGGTGCTCCTTGATGTGACTCAAAAGGCCGACACAGGATGTCACGCGGAGCCAGACCATAAGGCCGAACACATAAAGAAGTCTGTAGACAGTGCGAAAGACGAGAGTGTGAGGCGGGCGGTGCTGGTGGTGAAACTGTGGGTGCGCAAGCACATTCAGACGTTCCAGCCGAAAGATGGCTACCCTAACGCCTACACTTTCCTTCTGTTCTTCCTCTTTCTATGCACCCATAGACAGCGGCCTGTGATTCCTCTGATCAAATGTCAGCGAGAGGAGACGGGAGAGGGGCTTCACCTTCGCACTGTGAAGGTTGAAACTTCGACCCCCGATCTGTTTACCGAAGAGCCCCTCGTTCTCTTTCGGGAGTTTCTCGCCTTCCTCGTTGCAGACCTGAAGAACATGGCTGTCGATTTCGAGCGTTCCGAAAGAAGGCCAATTCCCGTCTCCCTCAGCCCAGAAGAGCAGCTGCGTGCCAACAAAGAATGGTTCGTGAAGGAGCCCTTCACGAGGCCCTTCATATGAAGTGCCGCTCCTCCGGGCGCTGGTCCCCCCTCTGGCACGCGCAGATCCGGCCCAACATCATTCAGAGAGCTCAGGCAGATCTTCACCGCCTCGCAGAGAGGACAGCTGTGCACTTACCCGACCAAGAGCAAGGGAGAAGGAGCATGAATGCCAACGCTCCAGAGTTCAGGCCGTCACTCTCTGCATTGCCTCCCCAGACCTTCGCCGCACCCCTTCCTTCTTCTTCCTCTGCCCTATTGCCCCCGGACTTCGAACGGGAGGGGCAAAGCAAGAATGTCGCCGTGACAGTCCCTTCCTCCTTCCCACCCGCTGACCCGGAAGGGACCGAGCATCGATTCATACAGAGTCCCCAAAGCCGGCAACTGCATCATATCGGGAATCCACTGGTGAGTGTGCATGCGTTTGAAAGTTGGGTGTCGAATATTTCCGCACTCTTTTGGTTTTTGGCCAGCCGTCTTTTTTTCCTCTCTGGCACTCTTTCAACTTGGACAATTAGTCGTGTTATGCCCTCTTTTCTCTTCGTCTGTCTACCTCCTCCGTCGCTGTATTTCTGGATGAGCCTAAACGTTTGATTGCCGAAATTTCTACTGACCTTTCTCTTGAGTCAGACCACGTTGCTGTGTCGGATTCCCACGTGCCTCCCCCTTCTCCTCTTCCTCTGTCTCTGCTCTTGCAGCTGCCATCCCCACCCGACCCCCGGCGTGCTTCTGCTTCTGCTTCTCCGTCTGCATTGCTACCACAGCTGCCCAACCCTTCCAAAGGCGCCAGTGTGCCCTTCCGACAGCCTCATCCTGGGATCACCACTGCCTCCCTTGATTCGCTTTTGGAGAAGGAGATTCAGCAGCGGGAGGGGGCTGAGGAGCCGCAGCACCCTCTTCAGGGACAGCCTGCATTGCAAGAAGAAGAGGTTACCCTCCAACAGCAACAGGCGAACGAAGTCTGTGAGCCCAGAAGCTCTGTCACAGAGACCCCTGCCGAGTCTACCAACGGCTCCGAAGAACAGCCCAAGCCTCCGGGAAACAGAGCACGACACCCCTCTGTGCAGGTCATAGGGGGCTTGGGACTCCCTCCAGACGAAGACGAAGCCCTCCTGCCGTCTCCTCTTCCGAGGGGAAAAACGGATATTCCTGCACAGACAGACTGTTCATTGAACCACCCCCCTCGAATGACAGCGATGCCAGTGGGAGCGCTGTCCTGGGGGGGGCAGACTAGCGCAGGCACAGTCCCGGACCTCGAGGGAAAGGAGAAAAGAAACACTTCGGGTGTGCTTGTACAAGAGGAGGGGTCAGGAGAGACGTCTGCCATTCAGCGGGGTTCATTGCTGCTGGAGTCGGAGAAGGAACAGGGAAAGAGAAAGGGAGAGGACGTGCAGGGTTCTCCGGTGTCAAAGCTCACGGTCGTTCCCGTTGTTCCCTGTGTGTTTGGGGGGGAAGAAGGGGGTGGCGGTGCCGCCACCGCCGCCGCCGCAGCGGCTGCTGGGTTAGTAGGGCGCGGGACACTCCAGGAGGAAATCGACGGTGGCTCTGAGCCAGAAGAGCAGGAAGAGATAGTCGAGGCGAAGGTGACTCCGCTTCATCTCGGGATGGAATCTGCGCTCTCCAAATCTCTTCACACCATTAGCTTCCAAGGTCAGTCAGCAGTTTTATGGACTGCAAATCTGTTTTGCAGATCTCGAAGGGCTTCTTCGCGTGTTTACGCGCTTCCCCTTTTGTTGGCAGCTCCCTTGAATCACAAAGACGTGGGTAGAAATGAACTCGTCCCGTGACGACAGGAGAGGGAGCACCGAATTCGACTTCCGGATGCCCATGTATGCAGAAAGACAAATTAATCGAAGAATCTGCATGCCTATTTTTAATCCGGGCTGCCGAGTTCTCGTCTTCATGACGCATGCGGCTGTACCACTGCTACGTGTCCCTGCATGCAAACATGTTCGCTTCGAGGACACGTTTTCATTCTCTGCATGCGTTTTGGTGAATCATCCCATGTCCTTCAATCATCCCGCAGGTTTTTCTCTGAGCGGAACGGAATTTGGCCAATTTCTAGAGGCCATTAAAGAGGACAGAATTCAATTCCTGAAGTTCCTCTCCCTCCAAGACACCGGTTTGACGGGCCGTGAGCTTGAGATGCTTTGCGATGTAATTGAGGAGGTAGGGCGTCAGTCTAAGCCTCTGCAAATAGAAACACTGAGTCTGTCAGGGAATTATTTTGACGCCGACCGGGGGTTAGGAGCGTTGAGTGCTGCATTGAGCCCGGAGTCTCTTCCTCATCTCCGTGTGCTTCTCCTCGCGAACTGTCATTTCCGTGAGTCCCCGTTGCCCGCAATGGGTAGAATTCTCAGTCGAGGGGCACTCTCGAGACTTGAGTGTCTGGATTTGGAGGGGTGGGCATATTATGTGTCCGAATCGGAAGGTCCCCCCCCCCGAGGTTGAGGTCTTGCATCTCAACCTCATGTCTGAAGAAGTGAACGAGCACATGAATTTGCAGATGGCGAAGGAGGGGTTGATGCGGTTGGGAGAGGCGATCGAGAGAGGGCGCTTCCGTGGGGTTCGGGGGCTGGTATTGGGCAGGTTTGGGGCGGTGGAGTGTATGTGGGGTGTCCCTCAGGAGCGCTCGGGGGAAACCTGCAGGTCGGCCTTGTACGAGAAATTGAGAGATGGAATCCGATTCTTTTTCGAATCTCTCAGCAGTCTCTCAGAGGTAGCGAGGCTGCCTCGGCTTCGTCGTCTGTCGATGCGCGTGTTTGCTTTGACCGATGCGCACATGCAGTACCTTGAGCGGGGCATTTGGGGGGGAAATTTGACTGGGCTGAGGGAGCTTGAGATAAATGGACTTTCTGGTTGGGACTGGGAAGAGTCGCAGAAGGCAGGCGAAGAGAGCTTGGGGAGGGAGGGAATGAACACTTTGGTGTGCGATGGGGTGGTCAGTCAGGAGCCTCCGGAGGGGGTGGCAGCACTGCCGATCGAAAAGTTAGACTTGTCTGGTACATGTGTGTCGGATCGAGCCCCTGGAGTAACCCTGGCTTTTGCTCAGGCTCTTCAGCGCGGAGTGTTTGATAGAATCTCTTGCATCAATTTGAGCAGTGCAGAGGGGTATGGGTGTCTGAACGATGTCACAATGCAACAGTTTGAATCTGCGATCTCCGCGGGAGTGCTGTCCAGGTTGGCTCACCTAGATTTGAGTGGCAACATGAAAGTTACGAAAAAAGGCTGGGACGGGTGGATGCACAGTGTGTCTGAGAGTAGACTGGGGCTGCCTTGTCTGAAAGTGTTCGATCTTGAATGGACCAGGGTGGGGAGAACAAGTACAGATGGCACCGTTGGATCGAGCATGCATGCGGTTTCCTTCCGAGATTATCAGACGCCCCTCAGAAAATTCCACTTTTGAGGATATGGGCTCGAGGGGTGACTGGGAGTATTTTCTTTTTCCCTTCGTTCTCTCCCTCTTCAGACAGAAACTCCCGTCTCTGGGGTCCCTGGGAGGTCCGAGGCCTAAGTTCGGGATCTACCAGGAGTGGATTCTCGAAATGAAAGAGTGGAAAGAGAAAACAATTGCAGAAATCGAGAGGCAGACAGCAGCAAAAAGAAGAGAAGGGGAGGAAGCAGAGAGGTTGAGGAGAGAAGGAGAAGAAGCAAAGGAGAGAGCAGAGAGGCTTCGGAGAGAAAGAGAGGATACAGAGAGATATCAGAGAGTTCTAGAGGAAGTCGAAAGGATACTCGACACAAAAGCGAGAGAGAAAGCAGAAAGGGGGAGGGTACGTGAAATGCCCCTTCTTCCTCAACTCCTGGCGTTGTTTTCGTCAGAGAGAGACACGAGCGATGAAGTCACAATTATTTACGGACGCAGAAGATTCTTTCACACAGAGTGGGAGCTTCTCCAGTCGAGCGACGATAGGATTTTCTTTCTCACCTGCCTAGAAGCTGCGGTCCCAGCGGGACGCAGATTTGACTTAACGACGTGCACGTCCGGTGGTCAGTCACGCACCTTTTTTCCGAAAACGCAGAAAGGAGAAATCTTCATAGTGAGAGTAAGATAGAGTAAGAAGCATGAAGGAGGCGGGCTGTTTGCTGGAACGCTTCATGAGTCGCTACAGGAATGTGGATGGACAGATGAGTGACTAGAGAGCAAGAGGAACCAAATCCTGCCTCAGCATGCGGGGAAATAATTGCTTCTGATTGCATAGAAGTACAGAGTCCTTGATTGATTTCTTCAGTAAGCTGAAAGGAGAGAATAGACACGACGACATACTCGCGCATTTGACAAGCATTCTCTGGCTTCTTTCTTTCTTTCTTTCTTTCTTTCTTTTGCTTTCTTTCTTTCTTTCTTTCTTTCTCTCTCTCTCATTCCTTCCTTCCCTACTTCCTTCCTTTCTGCCTGCCTTCCTTCCCTCCCTCCTTTTTTCCTTCTCCCTTTTTCATTCGTTCCTTCCATTCTTCCTATCTGTTTTGCTCCTAACTTTTCCTTTGTTTGTCCCGTTGACCTGTTTGCAGATCCATGCGCCATCGCAATGGAAAGTGCGCGAGGCAACATCGCTTCACAGCTCCCTGCCCTTCTGGACTCTCTTCAACTCTCCGCCTTTAAATGTGTGAGCCAGCCATGCAGCTGCCAAAACCAGTGACTCGAGACTTTCTCCTTCTATCGTTCCACTAGCTTGTTCCATCCTTTTGCCTGTCGCTTCGAGGTGGTATTTTGTTTTGTTTCTCCACTGGCACCCCATGCATTTAGTGGTTTTTGTTTCCTCCCCTCTTCCTCAATCTTCTTCTGGCTTTCACCGCCAAAAGTATTTACAAAAAAGGTAGAAAAGAGACGGGCCCGTTGATCTGCCCTGAGCAGTGAGCCAAGAAGGACAGTGACTTGAACGCGTACTTGTGCCTGATTAACGTGAAAGCCTGAATTCATCCGACGGCACGTTGTTGCATGCTGTTCAGCATCTGCGAGGTGGAGGAAGGATGAGCAGACGTGCACATTGTTTGGCGAATTCTGAAGATTGATTTTTGTGTACTCCTTCACTTAATTGTACTGGTATTGCGTGCAGCAGATGAGAAAGTGGGGTTCCCTGAAGCCGGGGAAGCCAAACATGACCTGTACTAAGGTGAGGGTGAAACCGTGGGGACTCGCGTGGGACTTCTCCTCGGCCGTTGGGGGCGGGAAGGCGGTCAGTCAGTCAGTCAGTCAGTCAGTCAGTTAGTCAGTCAGTCAGTCAGTCAGTCAGTGAATTCGATGGAATGACTGAACAGAGCTAGTCCAGCCGCCTTTCTTCCAGCAAGTTGCCGTCTTTCCAGTCTTTGAGGTTGTTCTTTTCTTAACTGAGTAGGTCTGTTGGTGCCGGACACTTTTTTAAAAATGCGGACTATACCGTGTACGCATTCGATTGTCTTGTGAGAATCGTCAACTCGGGAATCGATCCGGGTGTTCGTCTGTTTGTGCACGAATGCAGCACTACTTGTACGCCCCCCACTTGAAGGAAGAAAGTCTGACAAAGCTGGTGTCATGTTTGACCAGATCGCTGGAGGAAGACAGGGAGAGGTCAGTGATTCCGATGGTTGCAGGGCGAATCTCCGTTTTCTATCTGCTCTCCTCTCTCCACTCCCCCCGCCCCCCCCCCACCCCCACGCACACTCACATGTGTGTGTATGTGTGTGTGTGTGTGTGTGTGTGTGTGTGCGTCTCTGCTCGCGCGTCATGTAAGTGGTTCGTTGACACACCCCCATGGGTTGAAGAAGATGCCGCGCGAAGCGTGACAGTCTGTATGCGTGAATTGTTGAGCGCTCTTCTCGTTTTTGACGGCATTTGTAGTCTCTATGTCTCAGACTGCATCTCCCTGCGTGTTTTTTCTTTCCTTTCTCTTGTGCTTTCATGTCTGCAGGGGAAACTACTGGCTCAACAATGCGGGCAGCCTGAGGAGCAAAATGGAGGCTGACGGCGTTTGGGACGAAGAGATGTCCGCTCTGCAGGCGGCTGTGCAGGCCCATAAGAACGACTTCGGGAGGGCCTCCCATATCTGGAACCGTGAGAAGGGCTTCGAGGTTCTCTGGGGTCCAAGTGTTTGATCCCTAAGGCTTCCGTACCAGCAATTCTCCGCCATCCTCCCACCCCCACATGCACCCTGACCAACCCCCCCATCCGCCTCCAACCACCACAACCTCCACCGGGCCCACCCTCCCACCGTGCACCCGCGAGGGTTAATTCCCCCTCCACCACTACCACGACCAGCCCCCAACCCCGCACGCGGGTAGAAGGGTCAAGAGGGCATAAGGGTAAAGCATCACCGCAAGATAGACCGCCACGCAGTCAAATCGTTGTGATGTCGCAGACGTGGCTGGAGACGGGAGAGAGACACAGTGGGGGGGATTGGCGCATCACGTTAGCATCGAGTGGGACCGCACGTACGGGCAGACGTTTGCCCTAGTTTGCCTACATGAGAGCAAGGCTACAGGTATCGCATCATCGGGTGCCTCGGGGGCACAAGGGTGGAGGTGAAGAGAGCAGGATTACGCGGAGGTACGCGGAGGAGCAGCAGCGGGGGCGGCGTGATCAATCAAGGAGCGTGCCAGCCCGACAGGCTAGCCGACAGGGGCAAGGCCACTGGACCCCACACACAATGGTATTAAAAAAGTATGACAAATTTTAGAATTATTACTGAATTGAGTGTATCAACATGAATCTTGATTGAAACTTGGTTGATTAAAACTGCATAGAACTGCTAAGAACTGCGTTGGCTAAGAGATAAGTAATTTGTGCTCAACCAGTAACTTACAAAACTAGGTAGAATTTTAATTGATTTATTATTTAGTCTACATTTACATTGATTCTACAACACATTTTAGACGTCTGTGGCGTAGACGTAAGAATATGTAAGAAATAATAAGAAAAAGATATTCGCGGCAGTGACACGGCTTCTTATGTGAAATCGCCGCTTCTATTATGCTTACAGAGGGAGTCACTGGTCGTAGATAATTAATTAATACCAGAAGGGGATATATCCGGTAAGTATAGATAGATATCGAGAATTTAAAAGGTAACAGAAAACTCGACCAATCTCTGACAGGCTGTGAGGAAGGCTCTGAGCAATTCTACATGAGCATCATATTAAGCACCTGATGCACTCCGTGCGAATGGCCTGGAAAATAGGTCCCGGAGGGGACTATATAGCTCAGTATAATTTATGTCAACTGCCCCCTCAGCTTCGCTTTCCGGCCACCAGAGCGGGGCGGGGCGGCCCCGGGTCACGCCGCAGGGCGGGCCCACTGCGTAACACCCGGTCTGTTGACGCTCGACGATTCATGCATCGACGTCATTCAATTCTGACCTAGCTAAGTTTTCGCCCTCTTTTCCCATCAGGCTCTTTCCCGACGTCCTCGGCCGACGGTCCCCAGTGTCTCCCACAGAGCCTGCATTCTGAGAGACAGTGTTCATCGCCGAAGTGGAGCCCGTGGAAGCTTCTGTAAGGAGCGCTCAGCCTGCCCTTGAACGTATATATTGTCTTCATCGCTCAGGATCAAGCAACACACTCGCCGAGACCTGAAAAAATCAGGGGGTGCCTTGTCGACCTCAGCTTTGTAACCTAACTGCAACAGACGACGCAAGGCTCTAGCCGTCTTTTCGTACCGGCAATGTCAGAGGTGAAGCTCTCGTGGGAGGACAAAGACGACTCCCGTCTCTTCCGTCTCCAATTTCAGTCAGTCAATCAGTCTGCATGCGTCTGCCCGGGCGTGTGTCCCTCAGGAAGTCTCATAGCATGCTCTTCCGTTATCCAATCGGCCAGTCATTCAGTCAATCAGAAAGCCAAAAGGGGAGAAGAGAAGGGGCAAAGGAATATCCGGGAGATTTCCAACAGAAAGACGCACGCCAACACAATGACACACAGACAAACGCGCACGCACATAGAATCATTCGGGAACAGTGCAAGGCAGGCGGAAAAGTTCGTGGTCAGGCGAGGGATAAAAAAAGGCACTTCTGCAGAGAAGAAGAGAACGAGAGAGAGAAGCTTTGTGTGTGTGTGTGTGTGTGTGTGTAAGTGTGTGTGCAAGTGTGTGTGTATGTGTGCGTGTGTGTCAGTGAGTGAGTGAGTGAGTGAGTGAGTGAGTGTGTGTGTGCGTGTGTGTGTGCGTGTGTGTGTGCGTGTGTGTGTGTGTGTGTGTGTGTGTGTGTGTGTGTGTGTGTCTTCGTGCAGAACCCCGGAGGCACGAGTGACGCACCAACTGATCGGAGAGTTTCATGCTGCTCTGGACACTGTGGAGGCACATGAAGGTCTCTCTCTGTCTTTCTTTGGTTCCTGACTTTTATTCCCACTTCTCTGTTTCTCTCTCTTATCTGTCACGCACGCTCCACCCTTCATTCTTCTCTTTCACTACTCCGTGTGTGTGTGTGTGTGTCTACCTTTTGGGTTCTTCTTTCCAGCACGGGATTGTTGACCCAGACCTCTTTTATCTTCCTGCAATTTCATAAGCGTGAATGACGTTTATTCAGGTGTGCAGCCAGAGAGGAGCTGCGCTTGTGTGTCGATTTGTTTTCTTTTTCCTTCTTGCTGTGAGGCAGGGCCCTGCGCTTTGATTCTCTGCAACGACGGCAAGTTCTTCTCCAACGGTCTCTCCTTCGAGGCACTCATCGATGACCCTGAAAAACTTCTCAACAGCTTCCACACGCGTACGTGCTTCCTTTCTTTTTCTCTGACCTGAACAAACTTCTTATATCTGGGCTTTTTTTTCGTGGTGTGTATAAGCGTGCATTTCTCTCTCTTCTTTCCTTCCACACAGGTGCAGTGCGGGGTGTTTGTTCCCTGCTGCTCCTTTTTTCGTCGTGCTTGTTCATGCTTATTTTCTGTCGCCCGGCTGAGCTGGAAAGACAAGTCCGTCTGGCTTGCTGCCGCTCTGTCTGCCCTGACTCTGAGTCTCTCCTCCCTGCGCTCCTCTTTTACCCAACCGCGTCTGCATGCGTGCAGTTTGAATATGCCAGGAAGGAAGGAAGGGAGGAAGGAAAGAAGGAAGGAAAGAAGGCCGCTCTCGACAGGTAGGTAGTCCGATGCCTTCATCCCGAAAAATAATTTCCGGGTGTTGAGAGAGACTGCGTGCAACTCTCCATGCTGTTTCCTTTTGATTGTTTTACAGCTGCCTTCCAAATTCCGCTTCTACCTCCCTGCCTGCCTCCCTGCAGTGTTGGGGAGACTGCTGGGGTTTCCCATTCCCACAGTGGCAGCAATCAACGGGCATGCCGTCAGTCAGTGAGTCTTTTTTTCTTTTGTGTCACTCACTGAGGTGCTTGTTCGTTTCGATCGTTTTTTTTGTTTAGGGCTGCTCCGTTGTTTTTGTGTGTTTCTCTGCTGGTTCATTTGCTGGTCACTCCTCTTCTGTTTTTTCGATCGGGAACGTTCATCTGCTTGTTCGTGAGGTGGGTGGGGGAACATGAACAACTACTGCCAAAATCAATCCAGTTGGGTGTAAAAGGAAAAAGAAGGGAGCATTGCGCTTTTGATCCGCTTCCTCTGTCGTGCCCGTGCTGGTTGTTTTTCTCCCGGCATGCTTCTCATCAGCATGGATGGATACAGATACGGTGCCAGTGTTTGAAATTCTCTAATCGTTCTTGCGTGGGGTGTCTTTTTGCTCTTTCTTTTTCTTCTGGTCCATCCACCCATCCGTCCATCTGTCTATCCATCCATGGGTCCATCCATCTTCGCTCGATCAGGGCCTGATTGCATGCATGCAGGCATTTTTATTCCTTCCTTCCTTTCCGTGCCTGCATGCACCTTTTCGTTTCGTTTTCAACTTTCTCGTTCGTCTCTTTCTCTAGCGTTTTTTTGAAAATGTCTTTCTGTACTGTTCTGCGTTTGGTTCTTTCTGCACTGTTCTCGGCGAACAGCACTGGGTACTCCAGATCCTATGACTGTATGTTTGTTTGTGTGCGTGCGTGGCTGCAGTTTGCGGGTGGAGCAATGATGGCGCTCGCATGCGACTTTCGTGTTATGAACAAGGAGAAAGGCTTTATCTGCGTCAATGAGGTCAGACAGACAGACAGACAGACAGACAGACAGACACAGACAGACAGACACAGACAGACAGACACAGACAGACAGACACAGACAGACAGACACAGACAGACAGACCGACAGAGAGAACCAACCGTTGGGGGTTCCTTCCGCTCTTTCGCTTGTCGGGGCAGGGCGAATCCTTCCTTCTTTGCTTCTTTCTAGGGGTCGCGAGTTGGGTCAATGAAAGGGAGACAAGGTGGCAGAGAGGACGGATGGATGGATGGCTGATATCGATCAAGCATGTATGCACAGAGGTCCTTTTTTCTTCTTCAAGTTCTAGAAGTCTGGGGGGCGACTTTCTCTGACGGCTTCTTTGGTTGTTGCGCGTGTTGGGGGCAACTTTGATGATGGGATCTCAGGCAGCGCTTTTTTTTTCTTTTTTCTTTTGTGTATAAAAAAGAATTCTGTATGAAAAGAAAGGCAATTTTGATGATGGGATCTCAGGCAGCGCTTGGTTTCTCTCCGTCCATCTCGCTCTCTGACTCTCTTATACTCTCTTGCAGACAAACACATACACACACCTGTCAGAGAATGATACAGACCTCCTCCACCGCTCCTCCTTTCTGTGCCTGCCTGAAGACATGCATGGCTGGCTGCACGCAAAAAAGGAAGAAAAGGAACTCCGCCGACACGGTCTCTTCTTCTGCGCGCGCTCTTCCCTTTTCTTTCCGATGAAATTCCCGTCCGTCTCTGTCTGCATTCCTTTCTCTTTTTCACCGTCCTTCTCTGTCTGCATTCCCTTCTCTTTTTCCCCGTCCGTCTCTGTCTGCATTCCTTTCTCTTTTTCCCCGTCCGTCTCTGTCTGCATTCCTTTCTCTTTTTCCCCGTCCGTCTCTGTCTGCATTCCTTTCTTTTTCCCCGTCCGTCTCTGTCTCCATTCCTTTCTCTTTTTCCCCGTCCTTCTCTGTCTGCATTCCTTTGTCTTTTTCCCCGTCCGTCTCTGTCTGCATTCCTTTCTCTTTTTCCCCGTCCGTCTCTGTCTGCATTCCTTTCTCTTTTTCCCCGTCCGTCTCTGTCTGCATTCCTTTCTCTTTTTCCCCGTCCTTCTCTGTCTGCATTCCTTTCTCTTTTTCCCCGTCCGTCTCTGTCTGCATTCCTTTCTCTTTTTCCCCGTCCTTCTCTGTCTGCATTCCTTTCTCTTTTTCCCCGTCCGTCTCTGTCTGCATTCCTTTCTCTTTTTCCCCGTCTTTCTCTGTCTGCATTCCTTTCTCTTTTTCCCCGTCCTTCTCTGTCTGCATTCCTTTCTCTTTTTCCCCGTCC
>JAHBMJ010001839.1:0-25568 GCA_018398765.1 Chromera velia
CGTGTCCTTTTGGGGTGACCTGCAATGGTGAGTGATCGAGATAGATAGACAGATAGATAGATAGATGGATCAACGGTTTCGAAACGCGACCCTCATTCATTTCAATCACATCGAACGGGCGAAGGAAGGAACGTCTGTGCATACATGACAGACCTGTTCGATCCTTCGCTCGGCGTCTCTGGGAGATATAGCGAGGGGAAAAGTTTGAGGGAAGAAACGTCTCCTCTGAAAATCCGCTTCTTTCTGCTTTCTCACGAACGCTTCTCCTGCCTGTTGTCTTTACTTACTTCGTCTGTTTTGGGGAGAAGGACTTTTCTTTAACGCTTCCCCCTGCCGGGCTTGATCTGAGAAGGTGCTGCGTGTTTTCGTCAATCCGACTGTACAAAGATTGAGTGGAAAGCATCTGCACGTACATTCTCTCCTGTTTCGTCCCTTGTCGTCCCTCATCCTCCTCTCTCTGCCTGCCTGCAAGCCCCTTTTTTTGCCAGAGTGCTGGATCTTCCGTTTCGAATATGTCGTCGTTCTCTTCTCAATGGAGCCCGCCGTTGCTTACCAGACAGTCGACCTGTCTGTGTCTCTGCCGCCCTACGACCATCCTTCCGTTCAGGCCTTTCCTCATGCATGAAAGTCATGACCACCTTTTTCCACCTTTCTGTCTCCCTGTGTGGCCCTCTCGATCTATTAATTAGTTTTTGCGTGCATTCACATGATCTGTTTGTGCAGACGTCAACGAGTGCAGTCTGAACACCCACAACTGCAACGCGAACGCCACATGCAACAACACCGCTGAAAGCTTTGAGTGCTCCTGCAACGATGGATGGACAGGAGATGGTCTCAGCTGCACAAGTGAGTGAGTCGACAGATCACATTGATTGGGGAAAATGCAACTGCTAGTGTCATGCACGAACTTTGTCCAACTGCATAGATTCAGTACCAGATGGTCCAAAGCAAAAAGCAAGACACACTGTTCCACGATCCCATAACGGACAGTGTAAGTAGACCTTCAGAATTGCACTGTGAGGTACCAGCATTGTAGCACAATAGAACCCATTCAATCCATGATTTCTCCACGCTTGATCTTGATGTTCCACCCGAAATCCTCAGCTCTTTTCCCTCCTTCCCCTCCCCTCTGCTCATCTCTTTCCATGCACTCCCTTCATGGGTATATGCCATTTACCACACACTCTCTCCCTCTTTCTACGCAGACGAAAACGAGTGCACGCTGCCAAGTCACAACTGCCAGGCCAACGCGACTTGTTCGGACATCGTCGGCAGCTTCCTGTGTGCCTGCAACGAAGGTTTCTCTGGAGACGGCGTTGCATCCTGCAACAGTAAGCCGCTGCAAGGCATGCATAATGGCCTGTTTGTGGGTCAGAAGGTGTGAAGCTTTACGTGCTTCTTTGGTCCTTGTTTCGTGGTTACGCAGCCTGTCTTGCAAGGCCCCCTTGCTGGCTTCAGACTTTGACAGTAATGTCCCCTCTCTCCCTGTTTCCGACTGCATTTTTTCCCACTGCATGACCTCTCTCCTTCTTTCTGTCCTATGCAGCAGTGATTGATTCCCTTACCATCGGATGGTGAAAGATTGCCCTGCTTCTGTACGGCAGGCCTAACATAAGCTATCTATAACCTCCTGCCTTATTCGTTTCGTGCTATCTACGCAGACGAGGACGAGTGCTCTCTGAACACCCATGACTGCAACCAGAACGCCACATGTGCCGACAACATCGGGAGCTTCGAGTGTACCTGCAACGACGGGTGGACGGGAGACGGCCTCAGCTGCTCGAGTCAGTAGTGAAGTGGATAGAATGCGCAGGTCCCTTCAGTCTCGAATTCGAACTTGTTTCTCCCTGCTGGTTCCCTTCCAACGGGCGGGATCGTTCATTGGTCTCATCCGTTCCCGCAATGGATCTGCCCAACTATTTGTTTTAAAAATTACGGAGTTTCCTTCTTTTCCATTTGAGGCATGTGTTTTCTGGGCCCGGTGAAGTCTTTTGAGCTTCTTTCCTTCCTCTCACAACTGCTCGTGTGGTGAAAAGTTTGATCTACGTCCTTCTATCTGCCCGTCTGTCCCTCTGTCCGTTTGTCTGTCTCTGTGGGGATGTTGGGATGGACTCCTGGAGAATTCGGCGAAGAATGTGATTCTTGTGGTACTAATTCTCTCTGCAAAATCCATTTTTTTCTCTCTCTCTCTTCCCCTCTGCGTGTTGTGTGTGTGTGCAGATGCCGATGAGTGTAGTCTGAACACGCATGACTGCGACGGCAGCGCGACCTGTTCCGACACCATCGGGAGTTTCGAGTGCGCGTGCAACATCGGGCACAGCGGATCTGGGGTCTCGTGTACAGGTAGGTAGGGGAGGTAGGGTAGGGGAGGCAGGCAGTGAGTCGGTCAGGCAGGGAGGCAGACAGATAGAGAGCAAAGGCTTCCCCACAGAATATCTTGTCTTGAACCGCATATATACCGCATATATACCGCATATATATATATATATATATATATGTGTGTGTGTGTGTGTGTGTGTGTGTGTGCCTCGTCCTCCTCGTGTCTCTGCTTTTGAGCCGAAAGAGTGCTTCCAGAACCGGAGCCATCCAATCGCTCGATGGGGCACGAACGGTTTAAAGGAAAAATGAGTTGACGTGCGTTTTTTTGATTGCATTTGTGCATCCGAGCATTCCGTCTCGTCGTGCAGCCGCTTCTTGCAATGAGGCCACGGACAGTCAGCCCAACAACCTGACCGAGCACGTGAACCGGACAGACGGAGGGGGGCAGGTGGGACAGACAGGTGCCACCGCCACGTTCACCTACTCGTGCCCGTTCGGGTACTCTATGGTCGGGAGTGCGAGTGTTGTCTTCACCTGCGTCGGGACAGGAGTCGGTACTGCGGCATGGCATGGGACTCCCCCAACATGTGGTGGTTAGTCATATCATCGGGTGCCCGTTCTTCTCTCCTTTCTGCCTTCTTCCATCGCTTCCTTCCTTCTTTCATTCTTTCCTTCTTCTCCTTTGGCTGCATGTTTCTTTGTTCGAGAAGTCTGCGCGTTTGGTGTGTGGATTTAGAGAGCCCACAGAAGCTGGAAGGCGCTTATCGTCGCCCTCTACAAGAAGGATCTTTTCAATCTTTTCTTTGAAGGCACGAAAGGGAACTGGACACAGAAAGGAAAATCATTTGAATTGATCGTCCCAAAAAAGAAAGCTGGAAAGGCAGACAGAAGGATCAATTCAGACGTCTTTGCGATGTTCATCCATTCATCGGTCAAAACGATTTCGGTCCTCGCTGCCCGTCACCACCTCTGGGCTCTCCCTGTGCAGACGTAGATGAATGCCTAACGAACGTGCACAACTGCTTTGGAGACGGAGCTGCGTGCACAAACACACAGTCGAGCTTCACCTGCACGTGCAACGAAGGCTACCAAGGAGACGGCGTGACTGTCTGCGCACGTGAGTTTCTAAAGGGTTCTCTTGCTCTTTCTTTCGTCTGTTTTGAGGTGACGGCCTCGACATGCTAGGAGGTGTTGGTTTTCTCTCTTCTTTGCGTCCCCGAATGCAAATTTGTTCGAATAGCTTCTGTCTCTACTGGTGAAATTTCTACGTGAATGGTGGATTGGCCTAGGGATTTGCTCTTTTTAAGCATCACAAAAGGGTCAACTGATGAATCGCTTCTTCATTGCATGCATTTCTCGCCTGTGCCTGTGTTTGTGTCTCATCCTTGCAGTCACCGGCGGCCCAGTGGTCAGTCAGTCTGGTCTGTGAAGCTTTCAATGTCCCCCTTCCTATCTTCTCTCCTCCTTGCCCGAGAGCCCCGAGCTTGCCTTTGTCTTCTTTGAAGAGTTCCTTGCAGTTGGTTGGCCTTTGTGGTCTGAGTTTAGTCCAGCTTTTCTGGTTGTGCATGCCGAATGCATGGCAGATGTAAAGGTGATGGATGACAAGAGATCAATGCACCTCCGTCACGTAAATTTCCTCCCTGCCTCAATCTCTCCTGGACGTTGTTCGCTTTCTCTTGAATGTGATCTTCTGCCATCAGTTGCAATCAGGCTGAATGCACTGGCAGACTTTGACCTCCTCGGACTCCTCCATACCCCCTGACCCTCCTGCAGGTCTCCGAGATCTGCGCACCTGACGGCTCGACATCTGCAGCGAATGTGACGGCAGGATACGATAGGGAAGTCGCGAAGATTCAGCAGTGGCAGACAGAGAACGCGAACAGGGCTGGAGCAGCTGACTTGGTCGGTCGGTTGGTGGGCCGATAGAATTGAGATAGGGTCCTGAAATTGCTTATGCTTGCTCCTCTTTCATCAAGTCCATGATGTAACGGCAGAAAGAATTCAGCTGCTGTTTTGTCTAGCAGTTTTCTGGAGAGACTACTTTCTTTTCAGGTGCTTCTTGTATCCCGAGGTACAGACGGACAGATGTGTCTGTCTCTCTTTGCGCATGCTGGTTGTCTGTCGCTGTTGAGCAACCAGTGCTTAGAGAGATGCGATGAGATGAGGTCTCTTCTACCTTCCTGCCTTGCCTTGCTTTCCTGCCTCACCAAATTCACCACCTGGCAAGATACCGTCATGCAGATATCCTTCTGCAATCCGTATTCCATTCAATTCTCTGCCTGCCTGCCTTCCCCCTTGATGCAGGGAGCGGAAGCTCTGGAAACTCTGGATGGTAAACTGAAGGTCTGCCTCGACAACGCACCCCCAGAGGCAAAGGAATCCATCGCAGTCGAGGCAGCAACCTCAAGCGTCGAGACAGTCTCCAACCTTCTGGTATGTGGGTCTCTCTCCCTCTCCCTTGCTCTCTCCCTGTGTCTGTGTGCGGGTGTGCGTGTGTCTGTCTCTGTGCCTGTGCCTGTGTCTTTACCGCGTGTGTTGGTGCATGAGTCGGTGCTTCTCTCTATGTTGATTCCATTGAATGGCTTTACAGCTGTTCTGTCAAGTAATTGCTCTTTTGCCTGACCGTTTTAGATTCTTGGAAGCCTTCCAATTTCAATGCAGATGTTTCCTCCGCTTTTCCTTCGACCCTCCACATCTCTGCTGGTCTTCCTCCCCCTCTTCTACCGTACCTGCCCCTCATTCGACGCCGTCGATGCATTCTCTTTCTCCTTGTCTCCCTTCTCCTTGTCTCTCTTTCTCACACTGTGTGTGTCTGTGTGTGTATGTCCATGCATGCAGGCCTCGATGGACTCTGAGTTGGGGGGCTCAACAGCGTCGGGCGGGAGGGGTGGAGGCGGTGGAGACGCGGGAAGTTCCGGAGGGGGCGGCGGTTCCTCGACAGCAACTGCGAGCCTTGGAGCGGGCATGACAGTCGTGAGTGCCCCCCCAGTTACGGAGGCATCAAATGAGGAGAAGACCAAGGCAACCGACACAGCCATCAAACTTCTCACTGCAGTGGACAACGTCGGTGAGTTTGGAGTCGGTCCATCTTCTTGATTCATGCTCTTCCTTCCTCTCTTCTTCCTTCCTGCACGCATGTGTCGCTACAGGTAGAAAGTAGGCCGAAGAAGAGGCTCGATCGAATTCGCTCCCTTAATTTCTCTCTCTCTGCAGCTGACAACCTCGCGGCTGCAGTTCCTGTCGGGAAGGTGACCATCCTCAAGACCCCAACGTTGAGCATTGCTGTCAAGAGCTCCCCTCCTGACGCCACTGAATTGGCCACCAAATCTGAAACAGCAGAACTCCAAGTGCAGTTGGCAGAGGCACCACGTCAGTCTGTCAGTCAGTGCAAAGAAGAAGGAGACTGCAGAAATCAATGTGCTTCTTGCACTGATTGATCTTTGCTGCCTGTTTTGTCTTTGTGTATACGACCCCGCATCTCAGTGAATACCAAAAGCCATAGAAAAGCTCGACATCCTTTCGTCAACAACAGACAAGCCTCTATCTCTATGTAAAGAAAACAAGGCTATTTTCTCATACCTGAGTGCGATGATCTTCGATTCTCTTTCCTTTTTTCCCTCTGTCCTCTCTTGACCTCCCCTGCAGCTGCGAGGGACCCAGCGGAGTCCTACACGGGAGCGTGGAGAACGATTCGAATCTCCCTGCCGTCCAGTGCGAAGTCTGCGTCCTCGCAGGAGCCCAAGTCACTGACCCTCATGGAGTCCGTCGTCTCCCCTTCCCCCTTTGCGGGGAGTCGGACCAGAGAGGGCGGGTTCATCATGCAGGGACTCACTCCCTTCGTTCGGATGGCAGCAAGACAGGGGGGGCAGGTCATAGGGGCGGGGCGGGTCCCCACCATGTCTGCCTCCTCCTCCGCCCGTGCAGGCGGCTCCAGATCGAGTCGCCGCCTCAGAGAGGATGAGGAGACACTGCCGTCCGACGAGAGAGAGGAACCGGTGAAAGAGGCGGAAGAGAGGCAAACATCTGGGGAGAAAAGTGAGGAAGAAAGAGAGAGACGGCTGCAACAGACGACAAGTACGGGTGGAGGCAACATTGCGACAGTCGTTTTGTCTTCCCCTCAACAAGCGCTCCTCTTAGAGCAGAGAGAGCTGATCGAGGCCGACTGGGAGGCCTACAACTTAGGTCGCAAGGGAGGGACTTGGGAGGTGGAGTGCACTCAGCTGGACGTCCAAAATGAACAGTGGACAAACACTGGTAGGTAGGTGCGTGGGTGGGTGGGTACCTGGAAGCGTCGAGGGAGAGAGGGTGTCCTGTGCTTTGAGTGGACTGGCGACAGACTTTTTTGAGTGTATGGCTTTTCTCTTCTCTCTCGTCGGAAATTCTCCTTTGAGGTTGCTCTGTTTTGAAAAAGTTCCGACAATCTTTGTGGTTTTTTCTTCTTTCTCACGCTCTCGCTTTGCGTCGGTGAATGAGTGCGTGAGGGCATTCGTGAGGCGTAAGAAGAACGAAGTAGAAGGACGATAAAAAAAAATTGTTGTCCATCGGTGGGTGCAGGATGTGAAACGACGGGAGCGGAGAACGGACTGATGACAGCAGAGGAGGTTGTGTGCACTTGTGAGATCAGAGCGATGGAGGCAGTCTTTGTGATCGGACAGAGGGTCGGTTTGTCTCGCGTCGCCTGACGTGTCTGGTCTGCCTTGATTATTTGGTCCGGTCGGAGGTTGAGGTCACATGCAGGGGTGGGAAGGAGGAAGAATATGTGCATCTCACAGGGGACTGAATTGGAATGATTGCATTTGTTTGTGGAGGGATGTAAGCACTCTTCTTCGGATGGTTGGAAGCTTGCGCGTTCTTTTTATAGAGACACCATGCTGTCGTGGTTGGATCGGCTGTGGAAATATGCTGCAGAATTTTCAGCTATGGGATGCACATCGTTGTATTGAGCTGCTACCATTCCTTACTTCCCTGTCTCCTCTGCATGTCCGTGTCTACTTTCCGTCTTGCAGTACGTGGAGCCGCCAGTGCTGACCCCTCTTGCTGGGCAGGCGAGGGAGGCAGTGTTGGAACAACTTCCCGAGGTTGGATTCTACTTCCTTCTGCAGACGGTGCGTTCGTTCATCCGAGTGGGGGGGTGAGAGGGGAGTCGGGGGGGAAATGAGGGAGTTGGTACGGCGTCTTCTCCCCGTTTCTCTTTTTTGTCGGTCTTTCTTGCGGTGCGAGCAAGCGGCCACGGACTGCATGATGGTCGATTGTTGATGAGGAGATCGATCGTGAATCGCATTGGATAGGTGCAGAGAAGGAGCAAAGCTAAGGGGCCCATAGGGACGCGAACAAAGGGACACACCGAGATGCAAAATGCGTGTAGGAATGGATACAAACAAACTTGTTGACAGGTGAACTGACAAGCAGAAAGGTGGAGCTTTCAACGAACCTACTTCCATCTGAAAGTACATTCGATTTTCTCTGTCTGGATTGATTTTGCAGGTCGCTGTTGCCTCCGTGTTCATCTTCGGGACCCTCGCTGCCCTCATCATAACGTCAGCTTCCCAGCTAGCCAGCTTGTTTGTTGTTTGTTTTCTTGCTGTGATAGATGGGCCAACTGTGCTTTGCTGGTATATCAAGGAAGGGTTGTGGCAGTGCTTGCAAAGCCGCTTCCCCTCAGTCCACTCACTCTGCACATCGGTGTATCTTTTTTCTCTCTCGCTCGCTCTCTCTTCGTTCTCCTGTCAGTGTTGTGTAGTCAATCAAGACATTTGAACACCAACCGCACCACTCTCGCCCTCACCCTCCGTATGTTCTCTCAACCGGTCGCTCAGGGAGTCAAGCATGCAAGGAGAAAGTTTGCAAGGGTCTAATTGCCTTCTCCTTTACTCTCCACATCCCACCTGTCTGTTTGTGTCCAGTGGTCGGAGCTCCGAGCAGAAGCTCCTCCCCGCCCTTCCGGAGGTCCCTCCCGCCTTCTCTCTGTGCGACTGCCGGAGGAGACCCAGAAGCGCAACGCCTCTCAAGGACATTCAACAGGGAAGCCGAGCGGACGTCAACGCAGAGGGTGCAAGCAAGCGCTCCCAGAAGTACCGAAGGAGAACCACAGCACGCGGAGAGAGCACACAACAAGAGGACGACATGAAGGCACACGAGGAAGACGTAGCAGCGATGAGAGCCCTCTTCGGATCAGAAGCACACGCGGCCAGAATCCGAAAGTGAGTAAGTCAAGTCATTCATGCCTTAAACGTCTTTGGAGCTGCAAGAGCGACTTCTGTCAGACAGCCGGAGACTGACGCCTCATCCTTCCTCTCATTCTCTTTGACCCGTCAAACGCCTTGTATGTCTCAGAGTTTCTTTCAGACATCCTGCTTGTGACTTCATTTAACTCGATCCACTCTGCGATACGTGGTCTGCACATGTAACGGCGTCTCATTCGTCGCAGGGATCTCCTTCCATACACCCTTAAACCAATTCGAAAAGTCCACCTCTCTCTCAACCATGGACTTGTTGTGTCCGCCTCCCTGCGAGAAAGAAAAGAGAGAATTGCTTCCTTACTTTCTCGAATGCTTGCTTGCTTGCAGGTATCTGAACCCTCGTCGCATCATCGCATACCACATGACCCAGGGAGTCTCTTTCGATCACAACGGAGCAGTGGAGAGGCCCGCTTCAGGGGATCCGAAGAAGAGGGGAAGAAAGGGTTGCTGCTCCACGTATGCGCTCTGCCGTTGTTTCGCTCGGCTGTGCCGTCGTGAGATGACGTTGGGGGGGTGCGACGCTTCTGTCATGCGGGTGGCGAGGAGGGTGCAGAGGATTCGAGAACGAGAAGCCGTGAGAGAATATAACGCAGGGAGTGATGAGAAACAGAAGGAACGGCAAGAGGCGATGTGGCAGTCGATGGTTGTGGAGATGAAGGGGCGGCAGTATGAGCTCGGTCTTCCATTTGACTTTGAATCAATTAGGCAGAGGCTGCTGGCAGCTCTGAGGTCCGAACGGTCGAAGAAGGCAAATCAAGTGAGAAGCATTGGGGGAAAACGAAAGAGCCTCAAAAAGCAGCTGAGCGATAGCGATCTCTCCTCAGATTCAGACACCAGTCGTTCGAATTCCGACACAGGAGAGACGGGTATGGAGACGAATGAGCGCACCTCTATGGAGGAGGTGGACGAGGACCGCATCGTTGAGCACGCACAGCACATCATGACCCAACTCAGCCACTTCCTCTCCAACCGACGTGGATCGAATGCTGACAGCGACGCGAGTAGCGGTTTCGACAGAGAGTTGGAGGAAGGCCTCGTTGCATTGAAGCAATGGTCGAAACAGCTTGTCCGTGAATCAAGAGCAGACTTCCGCTCCTCTGTCAGGAGAGGAGATGACCAGGAGTCCATTTCTTTGTCTTCTTCCTCCGCTTCAGAGTCCCCGACGATCAGAGGATCCCGCACTGCGGGCAGAGGGGAGGGGGGAGAGATTGCCTTGACTGTCCTTGCCAGCAAGCAGAGTTGGGGGGGGCTGTTCGGACCCCGAGTAGCTGAACACGAGGAGGCCGACTCCCCTTCTGGAGACCGGACGGGGGGGGAAAGGAAAATGAGCACTGCAGAGGAGACAGCCCGCCGATCCGAGGAAGGCATCAGCCGACCCACTCGCTACGGGACGTTTACAGGCGTTCTCGCTTCCCCTTCCGCTTCCCTTTCCGCTGCACCTGTGAGAGACAGCATCAAAGAAGAGGATGAAGAAGAGGAAGAGGGGGAGGAGGAGGAGAGGGAGGAGGAGGAGGAGAGGGGTGAAGAGGAGGAAGCAGAGATCGAGTCCGCAGAAGAAGTGGAAGAGGACGAAGACCTTGACAGCATTGCGAGTGCAAGTGAGCAGGAGGACGAGGAGGAGTTGATAGAGGAGGAGCCTGTCCAGACAGAACCACCGGCGCTGACAGAAGGGAAGGATCAACAGCAGCAGCAGCAGAAACACAACAAGACGAA
Source organism: Chromera velia (assembly GCA_018398765.1). Classification (NCBI taxonomy): domain Eukaryota; family Chromeraceae; genus Chromera; species Chromera velia. The sequence goes on from JAHBMJ010001839.1 coordinate 10,272, forward strand.
AGAAGAAGTCGCTGAATGCCCTGAGACCCTCGCCACGGGAGTCGAAGAAGAGGAGCAAATCGAGGAGGCGGCTGTAGAAGTTGATTTGGGGGAAGAGAAGGAAATCGAGAAAAGCAAGCCTGTCGCCTTAATCGTTCAGGAAGTGGAAGGAGAGGAGGCAGTACCGCCTCTTGATTCCTCTAATCCTCACAAGGACAAAGTAGCAGGCGAAGGAGGAAACAGAAAATCTGTGAGTGAGGAGAGGAAAAAGAAGGTAGGAGAGACGGTTGTGGGAGTTCTACAGGATTTGGCAAAGGCGGGAATGGAGATCCGAATGAGAAAGTGGAGGGCACCCATGGGCATCATCTGTCCCTCCAACGCTTCTCGAGAAGGAACACTTCCTCTCCGGTTGGTTTTCGTTTCGTCCTTTCACTCGCCCACCGCTTTCCTTCCGTCTTTCTTTCTTTCTTTCTTTCTTTCTTTCTTTTTTTCTTTCTTTCTTTCTTTCTTTCTTTCTTTTTTTCTTTCTTTCTTTCTTTCTTTCTTTCTTTCTTTTTTTCTTTCTTTCTTTCTTTCTTTCTTTCTTTCTTTTTTTCTTTCTTTCTTTCTTTCTTTCTTTTTTTCTTTCTTTCTTTCTTTCTTTTTTTCTTTCTTTCTTAAGTATTGCTTTTTCCTTTTTTTGATTGGTTGCATTGCTCAACGACTCGCCGGGCTTCCTCTCATTCCGAGGGCTTCTTTCAAGTGGGCAGCCGCCCCTTGAGGACCTTTTTCGTCCATTTCGCCTGCCACGGCATGGAAACAGAATTGCGGATGAAATGTAATTGACCCAATTAAAATTCTTACTTAATGGACTGTACCAAGCTCACATTGAATGCTTCAAATACTCTCGTCTCCTTTCATTCTACCGAACGAAATCTTCTTCTCTCTTCCTCTGGATCAATCAATCGATCAATCGATCAATCGATCGATGCATCTACCTCCCTCCCTCCCTCCCTTCCTCCCTCAATTTAGACGTCTGTCCGTCTGTGAATCCGTGCAGGGCCCGATTTTGTCTCTGGCCGGGAACCCGGATCGCTTGGTCAGTCCTTTCTTCCGCCTTTTTCTCGGCGTCTCTCTTCTCTCTTCATCTCGCTCCGGCCGGTGCTTCTCCTCTGTCTACTTATCTGTCTGCCAGTCAGCGAGAAATCGCCGCTCTCGAGAGGAGAGCATCGATAGCGGAGGCCTTTCCAGTGTGCATTGTGCATGCCCATACTTTGGCTGCGTGCAGGAGTAGCATGAAGCGGTCACTGCTGATGATCAGAATCTCAAACGCCAAAGCCATCAGCGAAATTTCCGACCACACACTCCTCACCGAGGCACTCACCTTCTCCGCGAAGGTCCTTCTCTGTCTCTGCCTAGTGCTGCTGTTGAGTCTGTCCACGGTGATGGTGGGTGAGACAGACGAGCGTCACACCAACCGCAGGCCGGCAGAAATCGAGAACGCCCCTTCTGGATTCGGCCTCGAGGGGTACGGGGACCTGGAGGCATTCGGTTTGGCCGCCGCGGTCAAATCGTTAATCGTGTATGTGGCTGTCGAGATTCTCTTCGCGCTCTCCGTCAGCCCTGCCCTCTCAGCCATCTGGGCACCTAAGAATACCTGTGGGCGGGTGAGTCCAGAGAGTCTGATTGCCAAGGGGAGAGCAAGAGGGGGGGGGAATGGGGGCAGCGGCCCCGGACAGAAGGAGAATGCAAAGGCGGGGACTGAGAAGGAAGAGAAAGGAGAAACGGGAAGGAGACGATCGTCTCTGATGGCAACTGCGGAATTTGGAGGCAGACGCGTGTCTGTCCTTGCAGAGCCTCCAGAGGGACAGAAGGAAGTTCAGTACTTTCATTTTGGAGGTGCGGGACTCTCTCCAGACATGCGGAGGGTACAGGTCCCTAGGTGGTTGAGTGCGAGAGTGTACATCACTCTAAGGAAGCAGGAGGTGCTCGCGCAGCGTTGTCTTTTGGGACTTTGTGTGGTTTTTTTCTTCCTTCTGATTATGCTGTTCCTAGTCATCGGTTTTTCCGGTGACAGCTTCCCACTTCGACACAAACAATTCGTCCTAAGGGAGTACCTGGTATCCAACCTCCTCATGTGCTCCTTCTCCGTCGGCTTTCCGGTTCTCTGGGGCTTCCTTCAGTCCGTAGTCGTATGGTCAGTCAGTCATCCAGCCAGCTACTTAAGGCGGTCAGTGAGGATCAAACCCCTCCTTTCTTCTCGCTTCTTGTTGTTTTTTTATTGTGTTTGCAGACTCTGTCTGCAATGTGCATGTCGATTTCTTTCGAGACTGCCTGCCAGTAATGAAAGCTTTTGACAATGACGATGTTGAGTGGTCACTCACTCATTCACTCACCTCACTGACTGCATGCCTCAATTGAATCTGCTTGCCTCAGGATGAGCTGCCGGGTCGGGTTCGTGGACAGAGTGATCAACGCGTTTCCCTCGATGGTGATGTTCCCGGAATTGACCCGGTCAAGGTGCGTGCATGGGTGGCTGCGTGGGTGCATTGGCTGTCTGTCTCTTTGCATGGGTGCATGTCTGCTTTTTGTCTGTCTGTCTGCGGGTCTCTCTGTCTGTTTGGTAGTTTAGTTGGTTGGTGTGTATATGAATGGCAATGCATGAAACAGGTGTATTCTTCTATTTGATTTTTTACGTTCCTCTGGTCCTTGTAACCGCATCTCTTCTCTTTCGGTTTTTCTGCCTGTTTGAGCGTCGATGTACAGCCCAGAAGGTCGATCTGCTGCCGTACATGGATGCGGTGTTGTTCTTTTGTTGTTGGTCTCTCTGCATGAATACTTGCAGGCACGTGAGTCCAGGCAGCGACGTGGTGAAGAATCTGGATGGGGCACCGACTGCCGACTGGCTCGTTCCATTTCCCCGTCCGTCTGAGGTCTGACGGGGCCCTGCAGTGAGAGGAGGGAGGGAATTTTGTTTGGAATTCTTACGGAGAGACCAAAAAGGGGGGAGGGAATTGTATAAGGAATTTTCACGCAGAGAAAAAAAGGGGGGGAGGGAACTTTATTCGGAATTCTTACGGAGACAAAAAAGGGGGGAGGGAGAGAATCGGAGGGGAAAGCTGGAGACTCGGGGGGGGGGGGGCAGAAGGAGAAAAACTTTTGTGCTTTTCGTGAGGGGGTGGAGGGGGCGGGAGAGCGTACAAGAGTCCCAAGACGGGTGTATGGGTGGATGGAGGGAAAAGAGAAGCATCAATTTGGTCCCCTAGCTGGACAGTCACGGAGCCAAAAAGGGGATCCCTGATGGGTCGCTCGAGTGAGCGAGGGGTACTCAGGTCCTTCCAGATTTGTGAAATCAATTTTGAGAAAGAGGGGGACCGACATTTGTTCATACCCTGATGGGCGATCTGTCGATCCATTTATGAAAATCAGTTTGAGACTCGAATCATTTGTTCGGTCGGAGTTCAAGCGAGGCATGAGGGACGGGGAATGTGTTGAGGGAGGGGAACTTGTATATCAAGCGATGTTCAACGGGAACTGAGCATCTCTTTGTATATTTTCTCCAGCGCACCCGGGTCCTCCCTGTAGACAGACAATCGATATTTTCTCCAGCGCACCCGGGTCCTCCCTGTAGACAACAATCGTTTCTGCAATGCAGAAAATGTATGCTTGCCTAAAATACAGCGCTACTCAGCTGTTCGCTCCGCAACCGCCCATTCATCATTCGCTCATATTCGCTCCGCAACCAGATTTTTCGACAGCGACGTCGACATGATTCCTCGCTTCAACGTCAAGCCCTCGAAGACTTTCCCAAACTTTTTTTCGAAAGGTTCATCGCTCTGTGTGTGCGGACACAACCGGCGGAGAGCCTGGTGACCCTAGTTAACGGCCTAGGCCAATTTTGTGGGGCGAAGGCCTGTGTGAAGACCTAGAAAACGGCACAACAAATACATGCTGTGCAGATCGAAAGAAGAACAAATCGTTCACGTAATTCAAATTGGCTTAAAGCTAGGCTAAAAGACGCGCGCTTGTCTGGGCGCTTGTATTGCTTAACATTAATCATTTATATATCAAAATGACTAGCATTTTTATATATATAGAAAAACTTAACTAGAAACTTGAATATAAATTGTCTTTCATTTTTTAAAACGGTAATAAAATCTGGTTAAAAACTATAAATACCTTTAAAGTAGCATTAAAAAGAAAAAAAAACTAGTTTCCCGCAATCTAGCTTACAATTTTCTTTCAACGTTAAACAACAGTCAACAAGAGTTGTAAAACTGTTAAAACATACGTTTTACAACCCCAAAACAATTTAATCACAAATCACTGGCATCATCATCATTATCATAATATCATCATCATCATCATCATTTACCCACAAAAATTCAATGTTTTAAATTGATAGAAAGAGAAAAGATGCAAGTTGTTGGTTTAGTAGCTTTAGTAGTAACTTTAGTTTAAGACAATTAGTTTTTTTTTTCAAAATTATTCTTATGCAGCTAGTCATACATTCTCTATATGGCTAGTAGATACATGGTGACACTGCTTTACCTAAAGCACTAGTTATGATTATAAATATCACTACTAGTATTATACTAGCTAATATAGCACTTGAGAATGTGTATTTATATTAATTAAACAGTCATTATAGTAAGTAACAATTGAATCAAAATATGTAAAAAATGTTTAAGTTTAATTCTATCCAACGATAAATTAGTATACGTAGCTATAAACTCAAGTTTCTCTAGCTAGAAGTTTCCAACACACGCTTCAGCATTAGAAACAACACTTTATTTTTTGAAAGTTGAAACTATAGTCATTCACTTCCCAATCTACAGCTAGCTGCAATCTGGTTATGTCATGATTGAGGTGATCCTGTAGGTCATCGTTATACCAGCAATGCTGCAGCATTGATTTTGTATCGCTGTACACAGTGGCTGCTGGGCCTGCTACTTTGGTAAGCAACCAGGCAGGCAAAAACGTCTTCACAGCATCATTCTCTCTCCCTTCCCCCAAACTGCAGCCGAAGTTCCTGAAGAGCCAACAGAAGCCCTGGCTGTTTTACAAGGCGCTCTGACAGGAGACCATGGAATCGAGACAAAGGAGCACCAGCAGAAGGGTTTGTTCGTGCGTTCCTCACTGCCTCCACCACCGGCTGAGGCCACACAGCCCCCTTCTTAAGGAGGACCTTTACAGCATGACTGACAGACTCAACGGGGAGACACAGGATAGCAGCCTCCATAGGAGATACCGTCAGAGACATGTACTCCTCGTAGACGCCCTCTCCTTCCACGATCCCTTCCTCATTTGGGTCTGCCCCCTTGCTTAAAAGATAGGGCCACAGAGAGAGCGTCTCGGCTTTCCGACAGACTTCAACAATCAGCTTTCCGACAGGAACTCGGCGCTTATTCGTTGGCCCGAGCAGGGTGCCCTTGATAGGCGCCCCGCTCTCTATCAGGGTCTGGACGAGGCGTGTGCGCCCCTTCCTGATTGCTGAGGGCAGAGCAGTGTGCTGCTTATTGACGGGGAGGCTGAAGTCGACACCGGCCTGCAAACAAACAGACCAGATGACTTCTTTTTTCTTGGTTCTTTCCTTTTCTTTTTGAGTTAAAAATAAACTAACACTAAAACAGACAGACAAACAGACAAACATGTGGAGACAATCTCAAGCAGGTTGCAGGAAGAGTTTTTTTTTAATGGTGACATTCGTGTTTTCATGACTTATGGGTGCATCACCACATCCTTGAATGCGGATTGAAACGTACCTACTAGATGAATGCGGATGAGGCAGGCAGAACTACTGTATGGGGAGAGGCAGGGAGGACAGGAGAATAAGAGGCATGAAATGGAGGGGCAAAAGGGGGGGATGAGAGCGTACCGCCGACCCAGCAAAAAAAGTCATGCAATCATGAGTGTCACCACAGAAAGACGATCAATCAATCAAGGCCGGAGGAAGGATGGAGGAAGGATTTCAAAGGAAAAACTTGAGAAGAATAGACTGTCAAACGGACGGAAGGAAGCGTAGAGACGGAGCAGAAGGGATGAATGAATGAGTTGAAGTGAATCCACTCTCACTATACTCCTACTGAGCGCGGCTGGATGACTGACTTTCCGTGGTCCAATGGCTTCTCCTCAGCTTCTCTGCTGCTTCCCCGTCGCCTGATTTTTCCTCTCCTTCTTCACCCTCCACTAAATGACTTCTTAAAACACCTGCATGCATCAAATCAAGTAGGGTGGGAACATCCAATCATGAAGGAAGAGACATCTCAAAAACACGCGGGGGAATAGGATACTAGTCCGACCTTCTGATGCATTGAGGCCGCACTTCGACATGATCTAAAAACGTACGACAAACGCACGTCATTCCATTTTTTCGTGCTTAAATTGCTGTGTGGGTGCTTTGAAAGAGTCTTTCCTCTCGTTTCTATGCAAATCGTCTCTCTGAATGAATGTTGCACTGACTTCCCGGAGGACGGAGCAAAAGGGATGAATGCATTGCCATGCTGTAGTCTTTTTGAGCGCGGTTGGATGACCGACTTTCCGTGGTCCCATGGCTTCTCCTGTAGGTCTCCAAGTGGATGCATAGCCAGACTTTCATTACAGAAATGGATATGCTGTAAGTAAGGATGTAACGAGAGGAGCCCCCGCACCCCGTGCCGCTGTGAGGCTTTCGTCGCAGAAATAGACCAGCCGCAAGGACCCAACAAGAGGAACCCCCCCACCCGTAATCCCCGTAACCTTCACTTTCGACTTTCTTTTATAGGAAAAAGTCAACCCGACCCCCTCTTTCACGTCACATACGCAAGTGAAGGAGAGGAGGGTTCTGTCTGCCTTAGTCCGCGCGTTCAAGTCCTCGAGGTCAGACACTCAGAGCGAGGCCGCTCCTTCCCCTCTCTCACCCCCTCGGCGACCGACCAGATTCCCTGCGGACCGATCGAGAGGGTTGCCTGAGGCGAGAAAGGAAGGAAGAGAAGAGAAGAAGCAAAGAACAAAACAGACTGAATTTCGAAAAACGACCCTCGTGCCGGCAGTTGTTTCAATCCTTTTCCTTCGAGACCCGAGTCTTTGAGCGCATGAGGGGAGGAGGGCAAAAGGGGGGATGGAAGGGAACTACAGACAGGAGAGACAAGTTAAAGGTCAATCATGAGTATCACCATAGAAACACGAAAAACAAAAAAAGCAAGTAAGTGATCAATCAAGGCAGGAAGAAGGATGGAGGAATGAAGGAAAAAATTGAGAGGGATATAGACGGTCAAATGGAGAGAAAGAAAGTCCAAAAACACAGCACACCGGATCAGCGAATCAAATCAATCCACCTTCACTGTTTTCCTGCTGGGCTAGCTCAGAGCAGCTGTACGACTGACTTTTTTGGATCAATGGCTTCTCCCGAGGGCTGCACTGCTCCACCACTTCTTCCCGTCTCCTCCTTTTTCCTCTTCCCCAACCCCCACCAGATAGCTAACTTTTCAAGCAGTGCTTTCAGAGTCTGACCCACAAGCTCAATAGGGAGTGACCGAATCATAGCTGTTAGAAGAGCCAGAGACAGGCAGTTGTTATGGACGCTCTCCCTCTTCCCGTCAACGATCCCCTCTCCGCACGGGTCCGTCTGCATGCCCGCATATATCCAAACGATTGACGGATGAAGAAGGGTTCTTCAGAAGGCACGGGGGTTGCCTTTCTCAGTCAGTTGTATTTGAAGGCGGGGGCAGGGTCCAAGTCGCCGATTTTCTAAAAGCGTTTCAAAGATGGGCAGAGATTTATCAACCGCGCAAGCATCAAAGATAAGAATAGATGGAATTCAACACAAAGACCATAAAAAAAATTTCGCCCCCATCAATCACCAGAGAAGGCAAAGGTGCATGTTCATTCCCCACGAAGGCGTATGAAACGAGACAGATTACATGTATCCTCTGAGTGGACTCTGCTGCCCTCCGTGTCAACCAGCAACGGTGCGACAACCGGACTCGAAGCTCGACTGAGGCTTTGCAACACTTGACTGTTGCAGACCGAAACAAACCGAAAGCGAATGCTGGACAGCGTGCAAATATAACAAGAAGGATGGTGGGTGCTTTTATCTTTTTATCCCTTGCTATATATCTCTTGTAAGCACTGTGTGATGCTATTTCGGATTATTTCAGTTTTTCCAATGACAGCATCTCTTCGTACAAGGACCTGTATGTTGTGAGCATGTTGTGAGCGCAACATCCCGAGAAGAGAAAAAAAAACAAAAAAAAAACAGAGAGAGAAACGACCCCCCCCTCCAGAGGCGCTCCGGTTGTACATAACAATGTCTCCCACACAATAAGTCCACAAAGCAGACGGGCGGGGAGGGCGGGCAGAGGGGAAAGAATGGTGAACACAAGACAGTGAACCAGGGAGGGCAGCGGTTGTATGACGAGAACCCCCTCCCTCTACTGACATTCGGTTATTTAAACGTCGAATCGCCTCATCGTGGATCTCAGGCCATGAGCTGCCGGGGAGCTGATGCTTAAGGAGGAGAGAGTGGATGGAGGCAAGCACCTCTCTCTGCTATCGTTTGGATAAAGAGTTGCCGTCCTTGTAGCCGGAGGGCGCGAATGAGAGACGGAAGCCCCGATGCTTGGAGAGCTCAATGAGGGGGGCGTTTGCAAACTCAGACCCCTGGTCACATCGGATCTCCTCTGGGACCCTAAAACGATGGAACCATACGTTTTCAAGGAAAACGACAGTCTCGTGGCTGTTGGGGTGAGCAGCAAAGCAAGGGGCAAGGCCATAAGGGAGGAAATCCTCCAGTACCGTGAGTTGATGAGTTGGACCGCAGTCAGATGCTCCCAAATACAGGCTGTCGAGGTGCAGCCTCGCCCCCACGTATGCCCCCTTAGTGAAGGAGACACCGGGGATGGAGAAACCAACCGGGCCCTTCACCTGCGGACACTCAGGGCAAGAAGAGAGAACACGAGCGACACATGCTCGAATGGTAGTGAGTGGGAGTTCGAAAGAGAAATGAAAGAGGAGTTGAGCTATCACTTCCTTCTTGCCCGCATGCGCATACTCGCAATGAACCCCGTGAACAAAATCCTAAAAATCAGAAGCAGTAAAAATCTTGACTGTGCCTGTCTGTTTGAGTTGAATTGTAAACGTGAGTTGAGAAAACTCGAACTCAGAGAGAGAAGGTTCAGATTCATCAACAGAGAGAGATTCAGAGGGAGGAGAATCGCGGTCGTCAGAAAAAGAAACAGAAAGAGAAGGGACATCACCGCCAGTGGTTGCTTTCACAGAATCCTGCGCTGTAGTGGACGCCCTACCTGCGAGCCCACCTGGACGCGCTGGCTCCTTCAATCCCTCAACTCCCTCTCCAGAGGGGACAGACGCCTCCTCTGGAGACACAGACATGCACACGTCGCCCTCAGGTGTCTCTCCCCTAGACACACAAACACGCACTCCCTCAGGTGCCTCTCGCGTAGATACAGGAACCCTGACACCCGTAATGCCCTCTGGAGGCGAGTGTAGAGCAGGGGTGGTGGTGGGAGAGGTGGTCGTGCACATGGCAAAAGGAAGAGGACGGAAGGGGGTAGAGTTATCGATCTCGTCCTCTGACTCATTGGGATCATCCTCCAGGGGGGGACGCTCGTCGTCGGACTCATCTGAGCCCACCAACAAAGGTGGGGAATCGTCATCTTGGACGAGAGAGAGGCCGTAATACTCCTCGAGGTCGATCCATGTCAAGGTGATATCAGGCCCAGAGGGTGATGGGATCACCATGACATTATCTTGGTAATCCATCTTCATAAAGAGCCGTTGGGTAAGGGCTTTTGAGAAGAGGAAAGGGATCGAAGACTGTGGAAGGATGAGGAAGGTAACGGACTCAAGGCGGTCACCGAAGATAACGTCATAGAGCGTGACAGAGTAGGTGGCGTAGACGACGGCTCTGGAAGCCTCAAAGGAGTCGTTGCGAACAGCAGTCCGCACAGGGACTGGGGTGTTGAGTACCTTCACGGTGTAAGTGATGGAGGCGGAGACCTTTTCGAGGTAGAGCTCACCGACGGCCTCGACAGTTGCTCCGTCGTGCTTACTGAAATGAGGGCCGTGTACCAAATCGGGGGAGATGACGGCAGCAGAGGCAAAAGAGACGGTCGCGCAGTGAATGTTGGCGGCCTTCTTGGAGGCACGGAGGCTCAGCTTGGAGGGACACATGGCATCAAGGTGCCCCTGCTTGCCACAACCGCAAATGTGAGCGATCGCTGGGCAAGTAGAGTAATCAGCATAAGGTGAGGCACCGCAAGTGATGCACTTCACATGCTTCCTCCATTGGTGAGCGACCCCACAGTAGATGCACTTGGGGTGGTTGGGCTCGGGAGTAGAAGATAGCCTGGAGGGAGGTGCACTCGAGAACCAGATCGTGGCAGAGGGAGTCCGTGTTCCGAGCTGTTGTTCGTAGTAGCGCAGACAGTCACGAAGGCCTATGGGGGTATAATCCTGCAGGTGTGCGAGGACGTACCGATAAGCGCCTCCTTCAGCGGGAAGTGACTCCAGGAGGATGTTGTACTTGAAGGGGACAAAGGGCTCAGACCCAAACACCATCGCTGGAACGAGTCAACGGAGACGGCCAAAGACTTTTGCTGCTCGGACAAAGTAGGTGTCGACAGACTCACTGGCGAGAAGACAAAGTGCGTTGACGGCATGCCAGCATTTCCGGACACGGGACTCATACGGACTGAGGTAGAGGCTGTCAAGGGTGTCAAGCAGCCACGAAGGGTCGTAGATCTGGTTGGCCTACACAGTGTGAGAACGGAGGACCTCTCGCACCCCTGAAGAGACCTTCTGACGGATGATGCCAGATAGGTCTTAGGGACCGAGTGCATGGGGACCATCCAACGAGCGGACTTCATCCACCACCTCATGGAAGCTCTTTTTCCACAGTTCCACGTCTTCCTGGGGGGTGCCCGAAAAAATCGCCAACTGGTCAATCGCCTTTTTCGCCAACTCACTCCGGCGGGTCATAACTTAAACAGAGTGACCAGGGGAAGGAACGGGGAAAGGCTGCCAGGGTGGCTGCTGCTGCACAGGCGGCACAGGAGGAGAAGGAGACGGAACGTTCTGCCAGAGAGGCCAATAATGGTGTACGGACTGTGGCACAGGAGTCGCGTACGGGCCTGTAGAAGGGAAAAAGCCTGAGGCAGGAGGGACAAGAGTCACCTGTGGAGGAGCAAATCCAAGAAAACTTGGACCAGGAGTTCCGATGGGGTAGTAGGCGGCCTGGTGCCCCGTCGGCAGAGCCAAGTGGGGGTATGGAGGAGCGGGAAGAGGTGCAGGGGGACCATCACCTGAGGACGCCTCAGCCACCGGGTGTGGAGGGTCGGACACCGGAGGCACAGGAGGATCGAGGTGGATCACCCTGCCCAGCTTGACCAGAGGCACCAGAGACATCAGGTGGAGACATTTCGATGTGCTCCTCGACTTCAACCGCTGGCAGAGCATGATCTGCTGCATCAGGAGGAGATAAAGCAGAAGCGAGCTCAGAGCCAGGTGCGGGAGGACCGGATAGAGATCGTTCAATCACTGGAGTTTGCTCTATTACAAAAGCTAAGGAGAAGGCAAATGGACAAGAAGAAAGCCGTTCGACCCAGGAAAAGAAAGGACGCTTTCTCAAAGAATCAGAGGAAGAAAGCGGGAGCTGGCACCACAAGATGTGTACTAGATTATAAGAACGAATATCTAGCTACACACAAAGACAAAAATAAAGACTTACGAAAAAATCGATCCGTAGGTCCTTATTCCAGAGAAAGTCATTACAGAGTGGCAAGCAGAGAGCCACTCCCAGAGGAAAAACGTTCAATTCTAGCAATCGATCGAGATGAAACAATGAGAAATTTTGTGAGTCAAAATACATGCGAGAGGAGACGCCTGACGGAGTCCCTGCGTGCGGGAACCCCGGAAAGCCCCAAACGAGAAGTAAAAGAGTTCCAGAGATGACAATCACTTGCATAAACAATCGGGACTCAGCGTGCGTCACTCAACATGCAGTCACTGACAGGAGAGGCGAGCTGGGATCAGTCAAAGAGAGAGAAGCGCATAGAAAGATGAATATCATGCGTGAGGCGAGCCGACCAGTGGTGGCGCGTGCAGCATTTAAGGATCTGGATGGGGACTTACGCACTTTAAAAATCAATTCGCTCGGCATGCGCCCCTTACCAAACGGAAAGAGAGAAAAGAAGTGCGCATCAACAAGTAAAGAACAGGAGCAGCATGCTTCTGAAACATTACGGCTCCCCCTAAGCTTTCGTCCTGTGTCATTGGATCGATTTTTGGAGCAGTCCCTTCAGACCCTTCTGAGCAGCCCATAGACCAAAGTATACAAAGCGCAGACAGATTGTTGTTTGTTAGTGGCCTGGGAAACCAGGCGGGCCACGGGGTATGGTCTGAGCCTCAGCGATGAGGTACACCCTCCTGCTATTTGCGGGTGCGACCTCTATAAGACAAAACGGCGATAGTGCTCTAGGGCACCACTAATCACTAATCACTAATCATATATCAAATCATAGAGAGCCGCTCTAGAATGCTTTCAAAACTATTTAAAAGAGCAAGTGATAGTGATAGTGATTTAATGGGTATCCTAGGTAGAGTACTGTCGCCGTTCTACCAGAAGTCGCCCCTGCGAACGGCAAAGGTGTATCCCATTGTTCAGGCAAGTTGCCCTAGAAACTGCCTAATAAGCTGCCTTAGGGTTATCAAAAGATTTTTTTATGATGTTAACCACCGACCATTCAGGTGACAGAATCAGTCTTCAATCAGGTCATAACCTATCAATCAATCAATTAATCAAAACCCCCTCCCTTTTTAGTTTCAGCTAGTTTTATCAAAATTACTAGACTTACCAAATTCTACTTAGTCGCACAGGTTAGCAAAGGTCTGACTATCTAAGCTGCACAAAACTAGCTATACATAAAATATAAAGTCTGTACCTGATGTATCCGTCAACATCTAAGTTGAAGTAAGTTCAAAAGGCTAGCCAAAAGGTCACAGTTCTTGTAAAGACTCAAAAAGCTGCGATATTGAATCTGTTTGATCGTGATAGCTCAATTGTTTCTCTACTTCATGCAGATCAGGCTATGAGAAACGAAGACACATTCATGCGCACACACACACGATCTGCACACACACACACACACACACACACACACAGAGAGAGAGAGAGAGAGAGAGAGAGAGAGAGAAAGAAAAGAAAAAAAGATGGAGAGAGATGGAGAGAGACGGAGAGGGCGACTCAGAGGGAGAGGGAGGGAGAAAGAGAGAGAGAAACTATAGGAGAAAGAAGAAAGAGAGAGAGAGAGAGAGAGAGAGAGAGACAGACAGACAGATAGAGAGAGAGAGAGAGGGGGGGGGGGAATCACTCACTTAGCATCTCACTTACTCATTCACTCACTTACCGTCACTCGCTCACCTACCCATTCATTCATTCATTTATTTATTCATTCATTCATTCATTTATTTATTTATCTATTTATTCATTCATTTATTTATTATTCATTTATTCATCAATCACCTTCTCACTGATTCATTTAAAAACCTACTCATTCACTTATTCAGTCACTTTCTCACAATTACTCACCCAATCGCTCATTCACTCCCTCATTCATTCACTCACGCACTCACTCACTCACTCACTAGCTCACTTACTCACTCACTTGCTCACTCACTCTCTCACTCATTCACTCCCTCACTCACCCATTCACTCCTACACTCACTCACCCACACTCATTGATTCATTCACTAAGCCACTCGCTCATTCGCCTTGCTCATTCACTCACTCACTCACCCACTCATTCATTCACTGACTCACTGATTCATTCACTCACCCACTCACTTCTTCACCCACTCCCACACTTACGCACTCACCTGCGCTCAATCACTCACTGACTCATTCATTCATTCACCCACTATTCACTGACGCCCTCATTCTCTCACTCACACAGCGACTCACCCACCCAGCCTCACTCACTCATTGACTCACTCCCTCCCATACCACCTTCACTCACTCATCCATTTACTCATTCATTCATTTACTCACCCACCCGCACTCACTTGCTCTCTCACCCTCCTTCACTTACTCATTCATTCACTCACTCACTCACTCACTCACTCTCACATTTACCTGCACTCACTCAGTCGCTCACTCACTCACTCACTCACTCATTCACTCATTCACTTACTCATTCACTCACTAACTCACTCATCCCGACATTCAGTCACCCATCCATCCATCCTAGCCATCCATCCATCTATCCATCTATCCATCCATCCATTCATTGATTCATTCATTCATTCATTCATTCATTCACCCCAGGGGCCTCCTGACCTACGCAGACAGTCATTTTGTCAGGCAGGCAGTCAGGCACGCAGACACAGCCACAGGCAAGAACAGGCAGGTATAGGCAGGCACAGGAAGGCACAAGCATGCTTCTCCCGTCTATCTCCGTCTCCAGCATACTTTCTCTCTCTGAAGGCATGTATGCTGGTCCCGGCGATTCCTGCATCAAACAATTAACAGTTTTTAGCTCAACAAGATCGCACCTCATCGGTTGGCAATGGTTAATTGGCTCCTTTGGCTTACCGGTCTTATCCGGTCTTGGCGTCAATGCAATCATTCGCTCGGTCCCGGAAGGCAACTGTAACCCGCGTTTTGCAGCTAACTTCGCGGCCGGTGGGCGAATTTTTCCTTGCATATCCGTCGCATAAAGACGTGCGCCATCATGAAAGTTTCTGACTGGCTTCAATTCCTTTCTGACTTGCCTGTTCGGAAGACGAAAGTCAACTTCAAGGAACGCTTCGAGTCTTTGAACTCCAGATCTCCATGCCCATAGGGGGATCCCCTTCCGCACAGGCACACACAGACCACGGAAACAACCGAGCTCAGGCCATCTCGATGAATTATTCTTCAATCCATCGGTCGGTCGACTGTTCACTTCGTCTACTGATCGACCTACGGACACATGCAAACAAAAGGCACAAAGGGAAGAAAACTTCAAGAGAGAAAACACAGAACACATGCGGCCTGTTTCTTTCATTCGCCATACACAGCCATCCAGCTCTCTCGGAGGTGCCTACCAGATAGCCAGCCAGCCATCTTCCAGCCAAATTCGGATCTTTTTTCCTTTTCCTGTTGCATCACATACGCACGAACAGTCTGTCGACCAGCCTAGGCTGCATGCTTCCAGTAACTGTGGTCAGCGGGGGGAGGTCCGGGGGGGCCTCCAACAGTCTATCTTCACGCTAATTCATTTCATAAAGCCAGCTGGAACAATTTGCACCAGATTTTCACAGCAGGATCGCGCAGACCGAAGTGAAAAGCAGCTCGTTCCA
>JAHBMJ010001840.1:0-25509 GCA_018398765.1 Chromera velia
TCTCTCTTTCTCTCTCTCTCTCTCTCTCTCTGTCTCTGTCTCTGTCTCTGTCCTCTCTCTCTCTCTCTCTCTCTCTCTCTCTCTTTTTTCTCTCTCTCTCTCTGTGTCTCTCTCTTTCTCTTTTTCTCTCTCTCTCTCTCTGTCTCTCTCTGTCTCTCTCTTTCTCTCTCTCCGTCTCCCTCTTCTCCCTCTCTCTTTCCTTCTCACTTTCTCCTAGCGCTTTCTCCCTTTCTCCCCCCCCCTCCCTCCCTCCCTCTCTCCGTCTCCTTCTCCCCCTCCTCCCTCCCTCCCTCTCTCCATCTCCTTCTCCGTCTCCCTCTCCCATCCCTCTCCCCCCTCCATCTCTCCCTCTCCCCGCCCCCTCTCCCCTCCTCCCTCTCTCTCTCTCTTACTCTCTCTCTCTTACTCCCTCTCCCTCCGTCTCCTTCTCCTTCCCCCTCTCTTTCTTTTTCTCTCTCACTCTCTCTCTTTTACTCTCTCTCACATTTTCTCTTTCTCGCTCTCTATCTCTCTCTATCTGTTTTTCACTTTCTCTCTAGAAAGGGGTTGGGGGTCTGAATGAAGAGGAGCGAAGGAACAACAAAGCTGTACCGCCTCGACCGTGCTACTCCACTACTACCTGCGGCTTCGCATTTGTTTTCCATCTTCGATTTTGAGTAAGCGACTGAAGGCTTGACCAAAGAGCCAGTGCCAAACGGAGAAACCTGACCTAAATCAAACACAAGTCAGGGACTGGTGGATGCGTCTGGTCCTGCTGCCTTGTAAAAGAGTAAAAGCAGTTGGAGATAACGAATCCATCTCTAACTTTCTTTAACCATCTCTCACTTTGAACTCCTTTTCTAGCTGCGATTTTGAGCAGCTGCCTAGAAGCTTGACCGAGGAACCGATACCAAGGAGCCGAAGCAGAAATCTATGAAATTGGACAGATCCAAGTCTCGGTTTGAGCTCCGGATGCATTATTGTCACAGACACGGGGAATGAAATTTTTTTGTGTACAAAAGTCCGTGCACAAAAGCCGCATGCAAAAGTTTGGGCCGAAAATCCGTCTGCACGGATTTGAGATTCCGCGCACAAATGTTGCGCGATTCCGCGTGCAAATGTTGCGTGCATGCGGTATTTCCACGTGTAAATGTTGTTGCATCCGTAAAAAAAAGTTTGCGGAAAGCGGCCGCTTGCAAATGTTTGTTTCAGTTCAAACAGGTGTGTCAGGAGAAGAGACAGCGGAAAAATTGTGAGATAGACCCTGCAGTCTCGCTAGCCGTTCCAGCAAAGCAGAGCGCTTTTGTGTGCGTACGCATCGTTTGGATGTGTGAGTATTGGGTGTGTCTGTATGTACGGTGCTTTCTGTTCCCTTGTTGGCGTGTCGACTGGTGTCCCTTAAGAATTGTGAATTGTACGCAGCGTTCTTGAGTTCTTTTCTCTTAGTTGTTGGCGTCGACTTGTGCCTATCGAGACTTAAGCGCAGCAATTCTGGGGTCTTTTCTCACGTAGAGTGGACCAGGTGTGCATTGAGAATTGTTTGTGTCTCTCGCTGGTAGCTGCCGAAGACAACAGCGCCCGAAAGAGAAATGCTGGTGGAGCCCGGTAACAACGCGGGCTTGGAGGTTAGTGGTGACCGGTAGAGGGTCGTCTGGTTGCATCTATGTACCAGGTCTTTTGGTGTGTTTGTGCCGGCATGTCTTCTGTTCTTCTGTAATTCTGTGTATGTACATACAAATGGTTGCATGGGGGGCGCTTGCAGAGTGCTCAGCCTGTTGGATCGAGAGACGCCCCCATGGAGGGGGGGGACCAACCTAGGGACCAACCTCCTCTGTCTGCAGCCGTCGCAACCGTGGAGGCAGCTCTGGTCCTCCATAGGCCGCCTCATGAGTCGGCCTCTCCAGGTACAGCAGAGTCGGCCCCTCCAGGTACGGCGGTTCCAAAGAGGGGGGGTGCCGCAGGACGGAAGAGAGGGAGGGTGGGGGCCGCTACCAACGCGCGAGCGCCGAGTATGGGGAACACCCAGGGAATGGTGGGGGGTGCTACCGACCGAGGAAGGGGAACAACACGTGCCACTGGGGCCAGGGGAATAGGAAGAGGGGGGGGGCGCTCAGTAAGGGGGGGAGGGTCTGTAAGACCCTCAGGAGCTACTTCCGCAGTCCGGTCTGGAGGAGGGGAAGTTCCACGGGAGGTCGCGACCACCGGTGTGTGGAAAAAAAAGTGGGAGGCCTGGATTGACGAACTTGATTTTAGGTTGAGTAGGAGAGAAGTGTGGACTGTGGGAGCAATGTCGTCTTCCGTCCCATGGGAGTTGTACCCGTGGGTACCCAGTGAACTGCCGGAGCCCCCCAACCGCAACATCGCTTCCCTGTGCTTCTTCTCCACAGCCAAGGAGCTCGGATCCTCCAACCGGAGACGGCATATGGGGAAATAGGGAGCGATCCCGCAGGGTGTGTTACCGGAAAACTTTGTTTTCGACAAGCTTCCGTTTGAGGAGTGGGCATACGAGTTGCGAGACAAAGCTATGCGCAAGGTAGGTGCTGTCACAATGATCATGCGGTCTTTGGTGGTCGGGCCAGTGTGACAGGTCTGCTTCGTTTTCTTCCTGTATTTCGCCAGCTATGTTTTTGATCATCCTGCCAGTAGTCTTTATAATTTTTTTTGAGCAGCTCTTCTGTCAGCCTGCATGCCGACAGTCCCTGTGATTTTCTTCGGTGAGCATGCAGGCTAACAGCTTTGAAAGCTTATGTGTATGCAGACGGATGAGGAGACAGGGGATGAGTCTGGACTGTCGCTCGAAGGCCTGCGGCTACAGGACTGTCCCTCCTTGCAGAGACTCGCTCAAGAGCTGCTATCGTCATTTGTCACGCGCTCCGCGGGGTTTTTCATCCCTTGGGCACCGCGGCACATCCACTCTGGAAAAATTGGTAAGGGGTCTTTAGCTCGGGAATATTTGGTATTGAAGACTACTAGTAGAGAAAATTAGCCTTCGATGGGGCAGATATTTTGATTTTAGCAGTGTTTTTTGCCTTATTTGAGCCTTTGTGGGAAAGTTTGGTAAGGGGGGGGCAAAAAAGGGAAAATTTGGCAGGGGTCTTAAAGTTCTGGTACCAAAAATTCCCGAGTGGATGGGCCGCATTGGGCACTCTGTTTTTTGCAGACAAACTCCCAGGGAAGACCCCTAGTCGAGAACAAAGAGGGGAAGCTTCTCCTTCCCCTTTTCTGGTTCAAAGACGGCACAAAAATGCAGGAGTTCAAGCGACTGCTTTTCCGCAACACACGGGATTTGGGTCAGCCCGACGGGGCAGTCCGTTTTCTGCGGGTAGGGGTGGATTGTCAGGTAGTCCAAACAAAGCTGCGAGAGAGAGTATCGATTCCAGATTGGCTTGAGTAGAACCCGGAGGGCGTAGCAGAGTTTCTTTGTTGTGCAGGGGCGTGGTGTCCTGTGGAGTGTCGACCGACAAACGATTCTGTCCAGCAGACCTCCGTGGGCAAGTTTATCACCCCTTTTGCCCCGTCCTTATGTTGTTTCATGCTCCAAGATGTGCACCCCGCATGCATCGCACGTCTTCCAACAACGGCAGATTGGTACTCTTTTGTGCAAGTGCGTTGTATGTCGGATGTCGCCAGCATGCCTGCGGGGTTCACGGGCAAACTCGAAAAGGCCCTAGAGGAAGAGTATTCGACCTCTGCTGTGGCTCTCCTTTCTGCTGCTGCGGCTGCGAGCTCTTCTACGGCTGCGAGTTCCAATGCCCCGGCCACAAGCCCTGATGCGGACGCCTGTGGTGCAGAAGGGGAGGTGGAATTAGAGGAGGACGAGGGGGGAACTCTGAGTGATGAGGGAGATGATGAGGGAGGGGCGGGGAGGGGCGAGGAAGAAAAGGAGGGGTATGATGAAGCCAAGCTGCCCAAAGCCGTGCGAAAACAAAAGGACGAACTAGAGCGGCAAATTATTCGGAAAAGAGATAGTCAGTTCTTTCTTTCTTCGAAATTCTTTCTTTCTTTCTTTCTTTCTTTCTTTCTTTCTTCTTTCCTTCCTTCCTTCCTTCCTTTCTTTCTTTCTTTCTTTCTTTCTTTCTTCCTTCCTTCCTTCCTTCCTTCTGTCCTTCCTTTCTTTCTTTCTTTCATTCATTCATTTTTCATTTCTTTCCTCTTTCCTTTGCCGATGATCCCTTGTGGGGAGGCAGTCAATCTTCTCTCTCTCTCGCTCGATGGATGGTTGGATGGATTGATGTATTTCCAGATTTTCTTTCTCTGTGCAGGTTCTATGACCAAGTCTTTGGGACTTTGGGGAAGCTGAAAGACATGATAGGTGACGGTTCGGGGACCGACATTCTCTTTACCTACTCCACGGAGCTTCAAGCAGGCCTGACGGCTCTGTTCCTGTACAAGCCATGCTGCCCCATAGCGGTTCCGGTAGACGTTTCTGCGGATGCCATCTTGGCGTACGGGCAGGATGAGGGGACAGACTCCGACTTTCCCTGGCACCTCGCAAGAGTTGCGTGAGTCTTTTTAAAGTTTCTTGCGTGTGTCTTTCTGTCTGTGTTCCCTCTTTATGTTTTCTTCGTCTTTGTTTTCGTGTTCCAGATAGTTTTCTAGTGCTCCTGCTTCTGTTCCTCCCTGTTTTCCGCCCCCCCGTTTTTTTTTTTCTTAGACTACCCTGTGTTCCTCCGTAAGGTGTCTCCACTAGTGTTTCAGCGCCTCATGTTTTTCTTTCAGGTACTATATTCAGGCATGGCATGCCCTCAAGGACAACTCCATAGTAGACACATCTCTGTTTTTCCGTTTGAAGAACGCCCCTACCGCAAAAACAAACATCCGCATACAAATCTTTGCATGCGAACAACTTTTGCACGCGGAAATCCGCTCGCAGAAATTTGCTATTCCGCGTGCACGGATTTTATCGTGGAACAGCAAAAAACTTTTGCACGCGGCTTTTGTGCACGGACTTTTGTATACGGAAAAATCTCATTCCCCATGTCTGTAACAATACTTGAGTGTAATTTCATCTGTCTGGTAATAATGAAATACCTGTCGTATGAAATTCAGTTTTTTGAACATTTCAGTGGTTTTCTTTATTTGTGAGGACCAGAGAACTTTATCAGGTTCAAAACTGAGTATCGGATTTGTGTACTTCCCTGCGATGGTAATATGGTTCTATGTGGCATTCTAATTCATGCTGCGAGACTCAACTCCTCTGTGCGAGAATATGACCCCGAGGCGAGGATTTTTGCGGATCTTGACGAGTCCTCGCCTTTTTTTCCCGTGCGCGCCGCTGCTCTATCGTTTTAAAACATAAAAACAAAAACCGAGGCCCAGGGCCCCGCGCATGCAGCAATGTCACAACGCCGTCACAAGCTATTCACAAGCTATATGCATGGAAGCTGGACATGCAGATGGACGGATACGTCAGCCCATCTCATGCCTTTGGTTCTCCCAATGTTCTCCCAGCAGAACGATGTGGACGGATGTGTCAGCTGAGAAGAGAAGGGAAAGTGGAATCCTGAACTGGTTTCAACGCTCTGTAACTTATCCTCAGGCTTGAGACACCGTGTCTTTGTCCTTCAGTCTGGCAACCGCATCTGATCTGACTGCACCTGTAACATCTGCTTGTCTATCCGAATCTCGTTGTTGTCACTGTGCGAGGAACACAAGGAGGACAAGAGAGCGTTCAAGATGGTGTACCGTGTGAAGCGGCACCCTGATGGGCGTCTTGATATCAACTCGTTGACGTTCTTTCCTTGGTGGGTGACGATCTGCAACTTTCTCCAAATTTGGGAGTTCCCCGTGCTCCTTAAGGTCTCAAAGGGGTTCAAGAATCCGGTGGACAACTTTGGCGGTGCCATGTGGCACAAGTTTCTCATCACTCGTCTTTACATCATTCTGAAGAAGCGGCACATCGAGGAACAGAAGCTCTGTAACGTGACGATGTCGGAATTGGAAGAGAAGTTCGACTTCAAAGACCCAATCAACGCGACAGTTGCCCCCGAGGCGGGGCTGCAGTGGAAGGAGCTGGCGAGACAGTCGATGCAGGTACGTCGGTGGGTGTTCCAGAGAGAAAAGATGAAGGTATGGGGAACCGGAGCGAGAGGTTTTCAAGCGATCAAAGCAGAGAGGCTGTTTGCTTAAAGGCTGATCGTTCAAACAACAGCTAGGGTCTAGTGCTTGAAGAGAGAGTTTTTGGGGTACTCCCAGAAGAGAACAGGCAAGTATGAAAGCCGCCCCCTCCGCACCGCTTGTCTTGCCACGACAAGGGACGAGGCAGAGCCACCGAAGAAGCACCCCAAACCCACACAAGAGGCTGGCCCAGTGCTTGCCCCGATCCACAAGAAAGGAACACCAAGGGCTTCTGCGTGGAAGAAGAGGAATGCCAGGTTGAATGATGGGTCAAAACAATGGAGTGCACTTTTTGAAACCCAGCAAGCCTCTTTCTTTTTCTCTTCAACTTTTGTTGGGGCACATGTGTGTCTCCACTACCGCTTTTGAGTGAACGGACAGGTCTCGTTGCGTTCCAGATCACTTCATCGTCAAGCTTCTCAGAAGCCCCCCCCCTCTCTTCAACTTTGTCTCTGCAGCTGTCCACCAACCTCCTCCACTGGGCCGTGAAGGAGAAACAGATCACGGTGGTCAAAAATCTCCTTCACTTGGGGGCAGAAGTCGATCAGAGGACACAGGTGTGTAGGCGTGGCTTTGTGCACATTTTTTTCAAACATGTTTCTGACTGTGGGTGCATGCGTTTCTGTATCTATTTGACTCCCTCCAGTGGCGGACATCTGTTGATTACAGAACGATGGTCTGCGTCTGCGTTTGGGGTCGTATGATTCCGTCTACCTCCGCATGTGTCTTGTTCCGACCTACTTTCTCCCTCCTGCTGCCGTTCGATCGTGCTTGCTTGCCTGTGAGATCCGTCTGCCAACGCTTCTTTCGGTCGTCCTGCTCTATTTTGTCTCCTCCCCTCTCATTTTCTTGGATGACATGGAAGGGAATCGGGTGGGGGCTGCCTGTTCTTAGCTGGATGGCTAATTGTCGGAGGGGCCGTGCAGCGTCAGGCAGGCAGACCGTGAAGCATTGCATGAGGCCTGCATCTAGGTCCTTCTGCTGTGTGTATTCCCGGTATCCGCAAGAGCTGGGTTTCTGCGTGTACTTATGTATGCACGCACTTTAATTCTGCATATCGTGCATGCAGGCGGAGAGCACGGCCCTCCACCAGGCCTCGATTGATGGTCTTGCGGACATCGCAGAAACGCTCCTCGACGCGGGGGCGCTCGTGAACAGACACGACACGGTGGGTGCGTGGGGAGGCCGGGGGTTCTTCGAGGGGCTGGCTGCACACGGCAATACTGGGGAGGGGGAAGGAAGGAAACTCCCGACTCTGCACTCCTCTTGCTTCATCCTGGGTTGTCTCGCTTTGGTTTGGTTTGTTTGCATGTGAACGCGTACGGTTTGGTGGACAGGTCTGTCCCTGTTTGCATCATGCAGCTTCGAGACAGTCCCTTGCACCTGGCTATTGCCGGAGGACACACAAAGCTGGCGATTCTCTTGATCGAGCGGGGCGCAGATATCTCCTCGAGGAATTGGGTCGGTCGGTCGGTGGAGGGAAGCGAGTCATCCAATAATTTCGTGAGCGCATTTCATTTCTCCAAGTCTTGTTTTGCCGCCTCCTCTGTTCTCTCTCTCACCCGCTTTCCCTCTTTTTTGTGTGGATTGGCCAACTCACACGCGTCTTTTTTTGTGTGTGTCCGTCTGCAGAAGGAAATGTGCCCCCTCGCAATAGCAGCGAAAACGGGGAATCTGGAGGTCACAAAGGTCCTCGTGGCCAAAGGGGCCAACCTGAACAGAATCAACAAGGTCGGTCAGTCAGTCTGTCTGTCTGTCTGTCTGTCTGTCTGTCTGGTAGAAAGGAAAGAAGAAAGAAAAATAAAAAGTCATTTAATATGTCATTCAGCCTGTCAACCTTTGTCAGAAGATGTATGCGCAAGTTGAAAAGCTAGCTGGGCAGATGCGTAAGTTCGTATCTTTTCTCTTCTTTGTGAGGGTGGGTGCGTCGTCGGATGTTCCTTCACTTCTCTTTTTCTTTTCAATGCCTTCTTTGCTTTGGCTTTTGGCTGCTCTCGGAGATTGTCTCTGTGTGACTGTTTGTGTCTATGAGTCTTTTTGTGTGTGAATAAAGACTTTTTGTTGTGTTGAAAAATGCAGTTTGGGAAGACGCCTCTTTCCCACGCGTGCTTCTTTGGATTCCCTGAGGTCGCCTCTTTTCTTCTTCAGCAGGGGGCTCTCGTGCTGCCAGTCAGTTGTCTCTCCTCTCCTCAGGCTGGTTGCTCCTTGCTCTTCCTCTCTCTTCGCCTGTGGTAGTCCTTTCTGTGCTCTGCTCTCGGAACCCTGCAAATTGATTTCTTCCTGCCTCTTTCTACTCTCTGGGTGAATGACCAAGGATAAAACAATATATCCATCAGACGTATGGGGATCGAACGCACTTATGCATGGATAAATCTACTGCTCCCTTTGTGCAGCCGAACCCGAACAGAAACCCCTTCACCGTCCCTGGAGAGAAGGAAAAGGGCACCCCGGTGATTCCATCCGATGACCCAGAGGAGGCCCCCCTCCCCTCTCTACTCGACGCAGCAGGTGGCGAATCTTCAGACGACCCCAACGCCAAAGAGGAGCAGGACAAGAACGGGGGGGTGGTGCACCCCCTCCACGCAGCAGCTTACCACGGGGGTCTGGCAGTGCTCAGAGTCCTCAAAGAGGCTTCCGAGGAGCCCAAACACACAGAACACTTCAAAGACATCAAGGTGGGAACGGAATCATCAATCATCATACATTTTGTTGTTTGCACACTAAACGACGCAAAGATGATCACTAACCATCTGAGAACGCTCTTGTCGACACCTTGCGATCATTCGCAAGCACATTCATGATGACATCGATGTCAGTGAAAAACACGCGAGCCTGCGACGATTTTATGCGTGTACACATCCAAACCAAATACACACTGAAATGAAATATGTTTATCTTTTTTGCTTTCTGACTGCGTGCAGTCGGGGAAGGACGGGCGACCCCTCCAGATCGCTGTGGACCGCAAACACCCCCCCGAGGTCGCTGCGTTCCTCATCGATGAGTTTGGGCTGGACCCCAATGGGCCCCCTCCGTCGTCTTCTTCATCTTCTTCTTCTTCTTCGTCTTCTTCGACGGAGGCAAAGGAGAAGACGAAGGAGGGGGAGGAGAAGGAGGGGGAGAAAAAGGAGAAAGGGGGGGGGATAAAGGAGAAGGGGGGAGAGGAGAAGAAAGATGAGACAGCCGCCACAGGGAAGGAGAAAGAAGAGGTAGAGGGGGGGAATGAAGGGAAGGGACTGGGCGGGGAAGAAAAGTCCGCAGAGGAGGCCTCAAGCTCCTCCTCTTCTTCTTCCTCTTCCTGTGCACCTTCTGCGGAGGCTGCGAGTAAAGCAGAAGATGGGGAAGAGAAAAAGGAAAAACCTGAGGAGAGCAAAGAACCGTCGAAAGAGGAGAAGGGCAGCAGTTCTGAAGGGGCAGAAAACAACAAAGAAAAAGCCAAGGAAAAGAGTGGAGAAAAAGGCAAGGAGGATCAGAAGGCGAAAGACAAGGAAAAGGAAAAGGAGAAAGAGAACAAGGAAAGGTTCATTCTCAAGTTGTGGGAGCAGGGGCTCACAAGAGTCCTCAAAGCGGTTGGTTAATCACTGCCCCCGCATATTTGCTTTCTTGGCCCTTCTGTGCTTTTTCTTCCTTCGTTCAACGCTTCCTCCCACCTTTTTTCCTTCCTTACCTGTATTCTCTCTCCATTTTCTCTTCGTCATTTTCATCTGTTCCTCCGCAAACCTGTCATCGACTTTTCGATTCATTGCTTGCCTCATTCCTTTTCTTCTGCTTTGTTTTTCGTTACTTCTGCAACTCTCTCGTTCGTGCGATAGATGAGTATCTTGCTTTTCTTTGCCCCGCACACATGCAATACTTCTTCATTCCCTTGTTCTCTTTGGGAACCTCTATTGTTTTGTGGACATTTGTTTTTCTTCTTCATGTCTACAGAAAAAAACCTTCATTCGCTCTCTGTTCCCTCCCGCCTGCTGACGCACGCATGCAGACCAACAGAGCCCCCCGTGTGTGTCAGTTAATTTAAAAAGGCATACAAACCACACTATATGACTTTCTTACTATGCTGACGCACGCATGCAGACCAACAGAGCCCCCCCCCTTCACAGAGCCTGCGCCCTCGACCTCCCGGAAATCGCTGAGGTCCTCCTCTCGAAGGGCGCCAAGCCATCGGCCCCCTTTGAGGGCCTGCACCCGGTCCACGTGGCGGCGCTCTGTGGGCATCCCCGCATGGTCTCTCTGTTGGTTCGGAACTTCGGCGTCTCCGTGAACACCTGCGCCTTCACTGACAAGGTCGGCCGGCAATTAAAGAGAGAGAGGACAGACAGACAGACAGACAGACAGACAGAGAAAAACTGCATTTCCATTTGATTCTCTTGTGCTGCAGGTCTGTCAATATGTTCTGAAGCAGACAGAGGTCTGCAACTCCAGTTTCAGTTCTTTCACCGCTGTCAGGAGAAGTTTCTGTCGTCCATTCGGTCTTTTCTTTTCTCTGCAAGCACTTTCGTAATCACTTCCCTCCCAGCTTCTAGCATCGTGGATGGCGATCTGATTACAGGACGACACTCAAAACACGACGATCATTCTTCTGCCCGTACATGAACTTTCCCTGCAGGGCGAGCTGACAGCCCCCACCCCTCTGTACCTTGCTGCAAGAGAGGGGCACTGGGGGCTCGTCACCTTCCTTCTGGAGGACAAGCACATCAAGGCCATCCCCGCAGCGGCAGTAGAAAAAGGGGGTCCGGCAGCGGGGGACTCGGGGGACACCTCCGCACAGGAAGGGGGGGCAGAGAAAAAGGGGGGGCAGGAAAAACCCATTTTTCCTATACCGAAGGGTGTTTCTTCACCCTTGCACGTCGCTGCTATTCGTAAACAGACCTCCGCTGTGATTGCGTTAGTAGAGGCAGGTGCGGACCTCGACGCAGCTGACTCTGATGGCAGCACCGCACTCATGGAGGCCATCCGTACAGGCATACCCTCAGCAGCACTACGCACAGCTCGGCTCCTTTTGATGCTGGGTGCAGACGCGTGCGCCCCCCTTCCGTGTGCGGAGGGTGTAGGTGAAAAGTTGGAGGGGGCACTTGCGGAACGAAAACGACTCCGTGCGAACGCCCTCGGTGGCGAGAAAAAGTCAGCGGAGGAGAGAGAGAAGGAGAGAGCCACTGCCCAAGCTGCCCCCTCCTCGATTTTCACTTTCCCCCTTCCGTCAACAACGGCAGTCTCGGGTAGCTCCTCGTCTTCGGAAGCTCCGTTTTCTTCTTCCGCATCTGCTTTCTCGGGGCAGGCACTGGGCAGTAACCTCTTCGCCTCGTCTGGGACTTCATCTGTCAGTCTGTATTTAGAGCTCGAGAAAGAAAAGGAATTTAAACGAAAAGACAGGAGGATTGCAGGCCTTTTGTTGTTACGACCACTCATGGAGCTCCTTGTTTTATTTTTTCCTGCTTTAGTTGATGAGCCGCCGGTGCTGTTTTTTTGTTTTGGGCATAACACTTCCTGCTCCTTCACTCCGGGCTCCCGTTGGCCCTTTTTGTTTGCCTTTGTTTGTCTTCTTCATTGATTCCCCCTTTCCCTCCACTCAATTCATCCATGCCTTCGTTTGGTCTGCAGACTGCCCCATTCGGGGCCGCGTCTGCCGGGGTCTTCACCTTCGGGGCCGCCTCCGCTCCTCCTGAAGAAGGGAAGCCGGGGCCCCCCGGGCGCGACAAAGGGAAGGGGACCGAGAAGGAAGAAAAAGAGAGGGAGACAGAAGACCTCGAGACTCCAAGAACGCAAGCGAAACGCGAGGTGGGGTAACGGGGCCAAGAGCTTCAGCTCACGTTCGAGGTACAAAAAGCTAGATCACATTTTTGCCTACGCGCCTGTGTTTTGAGTCTTCCAAATATTTGTCGCGCGTCATGGTCATTCTTACCGCTTTGTGTGGCTGTTGAATGATCGAAAGAATAACGAGCTTTACTGTAACTGGTGTCAGATTCTCTCAGTCAGTACTTCCCCGCGCGAGGAGAGAAATAGACCGGAGGAGAAACGAGAATCATCCACTTTTTCTGTGGCCTGTAGTTCTGAATCCGATACACCGAGAAACACCCACAATATATTTATATTCCCTGGTTTTTGCTTTTGCAGCTTCTCGAGGTCCCCCGTGATCTCTCCACCCCTGCTTCCACTCCCCTCCACCTCGCTGCTGCCCGAGGAGACACCCAAATTTTGAAATGTCTGAGGGCATTCGGAGCCGCCGCATCCGTCTCTGCCAGGTGTCCCTCTCTGGAGAGAAGTCCGATCCACCTGGCGGCTCTAGGGTCTCACAGAGAGGCGGTGGAGGTCCTCATCGGCTGGGGGGCAGAGGTGGACGCTGCAGATGAGGTCAGTGGGTCAGATTGGGACAGGGACGAAGAAAGTGCACTGTCGTTCGATTGCCTGAACATAAACGAAACAGACAGAACCACTTATGCTTGTCTGTGGCTTGTCCCATACGACCTCTATCCCCTCTGTTTGCTTGCTTACCTTTCGTGTGTCTGAGTGTCTGGCTGGATGGCTGCTGGGCACTTCATTTCGTCGGCCGGAACGAAACTTCTTTCTTTTTTCCTCTCCTTTTTTTTTGCAGTACGGGAAGACCGCACTCTTTCACGCTGCGTCGGTTGCGAGTCCTGAGACCGTGAGAGCTCTCCTGAAGGCAAAGGCGAAATTGACGACAAAGAGCAAGAAGGTCAGCCTGGCCTATGGGTACATTGTATTTCCGGATGCCTTGTATTCGTATGTGGGTATTTTGGGGCCGAAAGCGAAAACAGGGGTAAGTGTGGGACAAACAGAAGGAGAGCGAGGAGGCCAGCCAAGTCTTTCGCCCAGTGATTTCTGTAGAGGAGTGGGCCTTTTTCGTCTTATTGAATGTTGAAGAACAACGGACCAATCAACATCCAGTACAGAGTCACCAAGACCGAAGAAAAAGCGCATGTAGCAAACGTAGTGTGCGCGCGCGTGTATATATATATATATATATATATATGTGTGTGTGTGTGTGTGTGTGTGTGTGTGTATTTGCTTGCAGGGAGAGACGATTCTGCACCAGGTGGCATGGAGCAGAATCCCCGAGGCCCTCTCCCTTTTCGAGTTCCTTTTGGGTCTTGTCCAGGAGGAGGAACGGGAGAGACGCGGAAAGGGAGAAGGTGCAGGAGAGGATGAGGAAGAGTCGTTTCTAGAGGCTGCAGAAAGCGAAGTCAGTCAGCGGGAATCCGTCTCTCTTCCTTTGTTTCTTAGTTTCTGCATGCCCTTTCTGAGGGGGATAAGTGCGAGGCATGTTTTGAAAGTTGACAATGTTCGTTTATTCGTTGAGGGACAGAAACACTATTGCATGCAGAGGCACGAACGGATGCATTTCTATGAATCTGCATGATGGATTTCTTTTCTGATTGCCTGTGGTTGCGATCTCTCAGAACGGCCGACGGGCCCTCCACTGCGCGTGTGCGAACGGCCTCCCTGCCTCTGTGTCGGCTCTCCTCAAAGCGGGGGCACGAGTGACCGCAATTGCCTCGGTCAGTAAACTCTATTCTGCTGTACACAGTTTGCAAGTTCTGGCTTCGTCTTCCTTTTGCGGCCTGCCAGGAAGAGAGAAGCCACGCGCATGCAGGTGCATTTCATGTTGTATTCAGAGAGAGAGCATTTCACTTCATCCCTGCATGACTTTCCTTTTTCGTTTTTTTCTTCGATCCTCTGCTTGTGTATCTCTTTCTGCATTTGTGTGTATATTTGTGAATGTGTTCACGATTCGAGTGCAGAAGAGCGGCCAGTTGCCCCTCCACGAAGTCTGCGGCGCTGCCTGTCAGAGATCTGTGGCGACCTCCCTAGCCTCCCAGATTCTCTACCCTCCTCTTCCAGAGAGGAATTTTGAGGGCGCTCCGTCGCGCGAAGAGTGCACGAAGGAGGCGGAGGAGAAAGAAAGGCAGAAGAAGAAAGAGAAGGAAAAGGAGAAAGAAAAGGAGAAGACCGACAAAGCTGCTGCCAGCACTGCACCCCCCGCAGCGGCAGAAGGAGAAGGCCAAGCTGTGGCCTCGGGTGCAACTGAGAATGAAGAAGAGAAGAAGACGGGGGACGAACCAGAAAAAGCAAAAGAGGGAGATGAAAAGAAGGATGAACAGAAGGAACCAGAGCAGAAGCAGGAGGAGGAGGGGAAGGAGGAAGAACGGGAAGAAACGGAACACGAGAAGAGAGAGAGAATCCGTAAATGGATGATCGACCGTCCGAACGAGGTTTGTCCGAAGTTTGCGTTTCTGTCTCTGTGTCCATCCGCACGTCCGTCCGTCTCTCTGTCGGTCGGTCTGTTTGTCTGTCTGTCAGTTGGTCTATCTTGCTCTCAGCGTGCGTGCGTGCGTGCGTGTGTGTGTGTGTGTGTGTGTGTGTGTGTGTGTGCGTCTGTGTGTGCGTGAGAAGGATACAGAGAGAGAGAGAGAGAGAGACAGACAGACAGAGGGCGTGTGTCCATCTATGATTGTATGAAGGTGCGCATCCGTTTGTCATTTCTTTCTTCTTCTTTCTGCAGAAGGGCCAACGACCCATCCATTTGGCTGCCGGTGCGAACAACGTGGAGCTCGTGCAGTTCCTCATCTCTGCCGGAGCAGACGTGAATGTGACAGACGAGGTCAGTCCAGTCAGCCTGCATGGGGGGGGGATTGGCTGATTGCGTGCGGGTCTAACTGTACATGCGTTAGTGAGCGGAGGAGTGATTGCATAAGTGAATGAGTGAAGTAGCATTTTAAAAAGAAAAAGAGGTCTAGAGGTGATTACAGAGGCCAACCAATAGAGAAGGGAGAGGACGTGCATGGAAGAGAGCCGGGAAAGGTCCCAATCTGCAGGCTGTGAAGGTTCAAAGGTCGCCTTTGATTGATTGGGGCTCTTCTCAGGGATTCATTCAAGGGCGCCCTTCGACCCACCCTGCCATCGCTCGCTGATATTGAAGGTCGTCTTTTTTGGTTTGGTCCGCCATCAGCATCACATGGAAATTTTTACACATGCTGGCACTTCCCATTCCAATGGTGTTCTTTCTTTGATTCCTTTGCCGGCCTATCCATTGGTGCAGATGGACGATACGCCACTTCATCTGGCAGCCCGATTGCTGAGCAGTGAGAGGGTCGCCCTCGCTCTGATGCAGGCGGGGGCGGAGAATCATGTGAAGAGCAAGGTTCGTGCATCTGCCTCGCTACACGCATCTGCGTTTCTGTGTGCAAGTATACGAGGGGCTCCCAATACTGCAGAGAGCCGGCTTCCTCAAGTCTTCTGTGCGTGTGTGACTGATGGAAGGACGAGATGGCGTTTCAGAAGAGTGGTGTAATTTTATCAATAAAATGTTTGAATTGTTCCTGCGTGATTCTCTCTCTCTCTCTCTCTCTCTCTCTCTGTGTGTGTGTGTGTGTGTGTGTGTAAGCAAGCACGTATGCATATGCCTTCCTTATTTGCAGCGGACAAACAAGACTCCCTTTCAGGACGCCCAAGCAAACTACGACCGCACGCTCTGCCCTCTATTCCGTCAATTTTTTGTCAACGTCGGACTCAGCCGTCGTCCCGTCTTCGCATCTGACACCAAAAGCGACTCAAAGAGCACCTTTGGCAAGTCACAAAGAAACGGGGTCGAGCTTGTCAAGGTCAAAACGACAATCGCAAAAAAGACAGGCACGCCCGAGCGTTCACCCTCCGTCCCGTCTCCTCTTCCTGGATCGGGCCCCGGCAACTCCTTCACGTTCGGTTCTGGGCCCCAGCCCCGGGCAGTGTCAGAGGCTGCCAAGGGTTTAGAGATGCCCCCCTCACAGCAAGCCTTCATCCTCAGCCCCCCACCCCCACAAATTGCCGTCTCCGATCTCGGCTCCCCCCAAGCCTCCGCTTTCTCCCCCCCCCTCTTCCCGAACGGTTTCCCCTCCGCTCCCTTTACCCCTCCTTTCGGAAGCGGTCAGGCAGAGTCCTCGAGAGGGCCCCCGTCGACACAGGGCCCCGGCAGCCTGCCCCCCACGCCGCAGAAAGAAAAGGTTCTGCTTCCAGGCATGCTCCCCGATACATGGGCCCCGGCAACAGAGCCAGTGGGGGCCCCGGCAACCTCTTCTATTTTCGGGGGTGGGCCCTTCTCATCTTCCCTCGGCCCTCCCACTTCCTCGACCTATGCGAGCCGAAGATCAAGAAGAAGCAATCAAAGAGACAAGAAACCCGGCACACTCCCCGTGGGTTCCCCTCAAATTCCTTCCCCGATACCGGCAGCGTCTCTGCCTCCTTCCGCCTCCGACGGAGAGGCAGAGGAGGGGGAAGGAGACGGAGGTGCGGTGCAATTCAAACCTTCAGGGACCATCTTCGGGAGCCCCGGCATGCCACCTTTCCCGAGTCCTTTCGGGTCCCCCAACCCGAGCAAGCCGTCCTGACTGACCGGCGTGCTGAAAGGAAAGAAGAAAAGGCAGGTCGTCTCTGCTCCGCCTGTTTTTCTCTCTCTCCCTCTCGCTCTCTGGCATGTGAATTTTGCAGTGTTTTCTCTTTCGATGTTAGTAAGGGAGGAGCCAAAAGCGGCTCACGAAGAGGGGGGTTCTGGAAGTAGGCGGCAGGGGGGGGGGGTGGATGCATGCAGAAAAGTTGCGTGCGTGTGCGCGAATCCATGACTGATTTTTTTAACTTAGCGGTATTTAAAGTCTTCTCCGTCTACTTTTGGAATCAATCGCTCCATGTAAAGACAACAGGAAAGGGAGCAGACGCATAAGAAAAAAAGTGTCGACCAGAAGCCTGGCTGGAGGGCTGAGCCTTCTTGCCGCCTGATTTTTCTTCTCTCTGCTTCTTTCTCTTTTACTGCAATGAGAAGAAGTACGATAAAAAGAGGCTTAATCAATTTTTCTCTCTCCCTTTTCCATGTTTTTTTTTTGTCAAACACCTCCATCTCCCCTCTCTCATCTGCGTCTCGCTGCCTCCATGCGACAGCAAGTAGGTGGGCGGCGCTAAGACAAATCTTTTCCGTCCTCGTGCAGGCTGAAATTCTTGCCTGTACTGTTAGCGGCCTTTTCTCTTTCTCTTCTTGTTGTGTCTGTATCGGCTCCATGATAGATTTGGTGCACGAATGTGAATTCATTGGATTCAACTTTTCTTTCTTTTGAGGCATGCATGTGAGAAGAGTGAGACCCGTGTCCCCCTTGCTTGCGGGAGAGGGGCCTCGATTTGGGAGGGGTGGTGGGGTGAGGGGAGATCGAGGGCAGTAATTAATGCAGGGGACACCGGCATGTTTACGAATACGTTTCTCTTCTCAGCTTGTCAACTTGGCTTCCTCTGTCATTACAGCTTTCTCAATAACGGTCACGTTTTCTGCACCAACTGCTTCTTTTTACCTTCTAAGCTGTTCTCTGCGGCGACAAGCAGTCTTCTCTTTCTGTCTTGCTCTCCTTGGAATACGACAACTGTAATTGAATTGCCTTTCTCCTTCCTCCCTCTCTGAAGTCTCTCTTTGAGCACCTCTCCGTCTCTCCCTCTCTCTATTTCTCTGTAGGCACGTTGCTCGTTTGCTCTTGTCTTGATCTGTGCATTCGGTGATGGTCAGATAGAGAGAGAGCCACCTGAAATTTCACATAGCACTGCGCTGTGCTCCAGGGGGGGGACGTCATTTGTTCTCTCCACGCTTCGCCTGTCCCTTGGACACTCCACTTCGTTTCTCTTCCCATCCGTGCCTCTCCCCGTGTCACCTCCTGTCTGCTCCCCCTCCCCCACCCTCAGCGCACTTCATGTCCCTCCTTTACATTCTGATCATGTAGGCATTCGACCGCCTGACCAGAATAGGGACCTGTGAGACCACTTTTAGACCTGAACTGTGCAGACAAAAGGACGTTTGGTGGCCGACTGAAGAAGCCATCTGTCGATCAGCTGTCCATCAAGACAGACGTCTCGTCGTAGTGGCGGTATTTTTTGGAGGGCCGGGTACGGGGGGTGGGTAGTGAATGCTCTCATGAATTTGTTTGCGTTTTTTTGTGAACTTATATAATCGGTTGCTCCTTGGCGAAAGTGCAGTCCCTTCTGCAGCATTTTCTGGTCGTTGTTGCGGGAGATGGGGAGCTGGAGGGGGCGGGGGGGGGGGAAGAAGAGGTGCGGCCAGAGAACTTTGAAAGTCTTTGAGTCAAAGCAGACTCCGGACAGAAAGAAAAAGGGATCGAAAGACTCTGTAGGGAAGTATTCTATGTAAGCAAGCAGAGCTAGATTCTGCTAGAAGGTCCAATAAATTGCAATAATATTCTTGTTTTGTTATCACAGTGTTATAAAATATTGTAGAGAAAACATTACGTTGAAAAATACTATAGTACTACTATAGTGGTACATCAAAGAAAGATATATATATATATGCTTAAAAAAATGTGCAGATTCACTACCTAGTTCACTACAAATCAAAATTTTTCAAAGTTGATCTAAATTTTGATAAGTATCAAATAAATCTATCAAATTTTATAAAGGTTAAAAAAAAAATTCTTTATTGCATGATTCTTAATTATATTTCAAAACAACCGGTCGTACTACTTTATTTTGAACATAAGTAAAAAAATGTTTACAAAAACGTCAAGCTGTGTCATAAAAATTTTTGTTTATACCTAGGTTTATATACAATGTTGACTATGGTCACGGTGCAAGGTTATATATATAGGATCGTATAGATAAGTAACGGGAAGCTAGACGGGAAGTAACGGGAAGGCCTAGTGTGGAACCTATCAATCAATCAATCAATCAATCAATCAGTTAACATCACAATAACAAAAATTGTTATGTACTTTAAACTACTTTTTCCAAAACTTTTTCTCCTATTTCTTTTTCTGGCAGTGTACATTAATTATGGTATATATATTTTAAGGGTATCCAATAGTATTTAATGCTACCCATCCAAAACTATACTAAACGAGCTCTGAGTCTTGGACTAGCTCTTAGAATTAAGTTATGTTGATCATAATTAATATCCATCACCAGATCCATCATCAAGGTTCAACGCCCTACTCGTGGCTCTACGGCCTCCGACACATGCATGTATACGAAAAATCGTAGGGATTATTCATTTGTGTTTATTTGTCATGCTCCGCATATGGCATGGGACACTGGCTAAAAAAAATGTCACACACGCAGCCTTACAAACAACATGAGAGCGCCAGAGCGCCATGCATTCTGCATGAGAAGCGCCCTCCAATTTCTCCCCTCTGCCCTGACTCTCCCTTTGCCGTCCCGTATTCTGGTTCTTCTCTTTCCTCTCGTGGTGCCGGCCTGCAGAATCTCATGAAGGAGACACCAGGGAATGAAGCACTCTCTTTCTCTCTCCCGAGCACACACTCATGCACTTCCATTTCTTTTCTATCAATGCGTATTGGTAGACTGCGACGCCCGTTTCCTATCCAAAGACAAGGAGACCTCAACGCATTAACCGAAGATGTGCACACACGGGCGGACTGTCAACGACACATCCCTTCGCACCCCTGAGGGAGACCCATGCAGCCACAACTTCTTGAACCAAGAGTAGAACGCCCTCCTACGCTCTGCACGCTGTACACACTCTAAGCGTCTCATCGCATGCTCCACCATCCAGCCTGCCTGCATGGACCTCTTGGCAAAGTACTTTTTCCGGAATCACGAACATTAATAGGAAAGAAGCTCTTGCTCTCCCAAGCTTCAAGTCCAAGTCCAGGCGATCCTGTACTTTGAAGAAAAAAGGCAGAGATAGCTCGATCACTGAGAGAGAAATGTGCTTGGTTCCCTGAGTGACTTTTGATGGGGGTACTTTGGTCATCCTTGATTCCCTGGCGTCTCCGAGGGGATCGACGAGGACGCCTGCAGCACAGGTTGCACAAACACATGATCCATCATCTATTTGGAAACACAAGTGAAATGCGTCAAGCTGGTGCAAACCTGACTGGTTCAAAACAGACCAGATGACACAAGCAAAGACAAAGAGGCCATTTCACCGATAAAAGAAAAAGTCAGGGCAAATCTGTATAAGTTTTGTTCTTCGTCCTGACGATCCAGGAAACATGTCAGGTAGCCATGCAGACCATGCACTTCTGTAACATTCGCGTCATTTTGTGGCTTGCTTCACAAGGCACTGGCACGCGAGACCCTCGGGTCGCGGGGGTCTCAGCTTACGGATTTGCATGAGTGCATGAAGAGCGTTACTGGTTCATTCTGAAAACATGCAAGAGGGGCGAACAGGCGGGGGGGGCCAGAAAGACGCAGCAAGGACTGAGTTGTCATACCACATGGATATTTCCATTCTCTTCTCTCACACACACGCACACACACACACACACACGCAGAGCGAGAAAGAAAGAGAGAGAGAGAGAGAGCTGTATAGAGTCTCTGATCGAGAGAGAGTCTCAGAGAGAGAGACCGATATGTACATGCAGAGGATCCAGATCGAATGCAACAGAGGATCCAGATCTGTATATGCATTCGATCTGTATCTGTCAGTATATACGTCAGTCAGTATAAGCTGGTCGACCTTTCATCGATCAGCGGTGGAGTTAAAAAGGTGATCGAGACTCAGTCACTGCGTGCATGCATGCCTTGAAATGCTTCGCGAACAACGTACCTCGAAGGTGCATGATTGCCTTGACTTTAATGCCGCAATATGATTTTCTATTTTTTTTTCAATTTATTCGGAATATTCCGTCACCCCCCCCCAACCTGCATGCCGTACGAGCTAGTCTTTAGAAAAAATGAGAAAAAAATGTTGCACTTTTAGCGGAAAGTCGCGCACTTGAGTAAAGGAGCCGAAGTTTCTTACTGCCACTGTATGAGCCGATCCGCTCTGCCAGATCGACTTAATTATACTTCCGCGCGATCTGACTTTTGTGTATGCATGTTTTTTCATTTTAAGAAAAAAAAATTTTTTTTTTTTCAGCGCATGCATGCACAGCGCATGCATGCATGCATGCTTGCATGACTTGCACTATATATATATATATATATATATATAGCTTAATTATAATTTCGGCGGTTTTCTTTCCATAAACGCGGATCGAGGTCCGCTATATATATTGAGGAAGACTCTCTCGATCAGCGATCAGTTTGCCCTACATGTATGCTTGGTCCATTGAAACAACCTAACAGAGCTGGTCACACACAGAGCCTGGCACCTGCAGAAGTCACCTCATATATACGGCGGCTTGTCTCAGTCATTTTATTTGGAGCAAGTGAGACCGAGTCCTCCGCCTTTTGTGGTTGCGTGCTTACAGCCGCCTCTTGATTTTGAGGGAGGGATGGCTCTCCATCAGACCATCTCGTGGCAGAAGGAGTTCTTCGAGAGCACCATCGGTCATCTACAGGATGGTGTGTGGCTGGACAACGTTTCGATCGAATTCTTCCTGGCCTCCTGTCTGGACATCATGAAGGAAATTGACATCCGTTCCAGAGCCCATCTTGAGAACATCTCCTTTTTCTCTTTCATGATGCAAGAGGAAGAGGATGGATACCTAGGAGGGTTCAGCTACGATGAGATCAAGAGGTGGATCTGCAAAGAGAATCGTCGCATGAAGAACAAATCCTTTGCC
This sequence comes from Chromera velia, assembly GCA_018398765.1. Taxonomy (NCBI): domain Eukaryota; family Chromeraceae; genus Chromera; species Chromera velia. The sequence goes on from JAHBMJ010001840.1 coordinate 21,600, forward strand.
GAAAAGGAACTCATTCTCATTCCCGTACACAAGAGAAAGACCCACTGGTTCCTCGTCGTTCTCTTCAGTCCAAAGCTCTCAAATGCCGAAAACCTGAGAGAGTCCACATGGACGCTTGTCATCGTCGATCCACTGCAAAACCGCCTCTGCGAATGGAAACAGGAGAACGTCGTCGCTCCTTTCCAACAGCTGGCCAATCTGGAACTTCAAACAGGACCACCATCCCGAAGGAAGAAGAGAGAGAATGTGACACTTCGTGTGGTGGAACAGATCGCTGGTCTCCCTCCACAGGAAAACGACTCAGACTGTGGGGTGTTCGTTTGCCGCTATGTGGCAGAGATTCTCGAGGAGTTTGCATCAGCACGTGACTCGTTTGACTGCTCTTCTCTTTTCGCCCTTCTTCAGACTGCACATCCAGGGGGGAAAGGCGTGGACAGAAGAACTTCGGCACGTTTTCTCTCTCTGTCTCAAGAATCCATGCATTTCTACAGATGGGAATATCGTCAACTGATGGAGAGATGGGCGAGGGAGAAGGGGCAGAACGAACAACAGTGGGAAACGCCAACCATGAAGAAGCACCGAGTAGAGGAGATGCGCGCACTGATCGAAGCCAGACCCCCAGGGGTCGCTCCTCTTCAAAACATCAATTCGGCAAAGCGGCGTAGACAGCACGAGGCGACATTTCTGACCGGACCAGGTATCTCCCTGACACCAGCAGGTTCATCTATCTTCTCGATTCTTTCTCAGTTTGCAAACAGTGCAAGACATGGGATGGGGAGTTTGTTCACAAAGATGATCGAAGGCTCCGATTGTTATTACTGGTCCCGCTGGATGGGTTGCCCACATCAATAGCCTATCGCTACATCAACCTCGACCAACAACATCCAGGGAGCAATGGAGAGCTCCAGCGGAAGAAAGAGAAAGTAGGCAGAAAAGACCATGCCCAGACTGAGACTTCTAATCATTTATTTTAGAGTCGCCGTTTGTTCTGTAGGCCAGCTTCCTCTAATCGTCTTTCCTCTGACTTTTAGCATCTTTGTCTGCGTATGTGTGTGTGGCTGTGTGACTGTGTGTTTGCGTACGTGCGCGCTTGTGTGTGTGTGTATGTGTGTGTGTGTGTGTGTGTGTGTGAGAGAGAGAGAGAGAGAAAGAGTGAGTGAGTGAGTGAGTGAGTGAGTGTGTGTTCGTGTGTGTGTGTGTGTATGTGTGTGTGTGTGTGTGTGTGTGTGTGTGTGTGTGAGAGAGAGAGAGAGAGAGAGAGAGAGACCGAAAATGTGTGTATCACAACTGACAGTGTTCACAATCTTGCCTTTGCCCCCCTCTTCAACTTGCAGAGTCGATCAGTCCCCCGCTCCCCGTTCACTCTCTTCCTCCCACCAACGGAGCGTCTCGAGCCTCGATCTGAACGACCGGAATATCACAGGAGAGGTCAGCCCTTTTCAGTCTCTGGTATCATTTGTATGACTAGCTGTTTCCTTTTCGGTATGCCTGTACGAGAGGATAGCATTAAGGAAACGATCTTTTGTTGCAGTGATTGTTCGAACCTCTATGAACGAACTTATGACTGTGTCTTCGTTTTTGTTGCTCGCACTGCTTTGTTTCAATCACGCAAATTTGTATTTACGTGATGCCTTCCAAGTCGCTCTTTGAAAAAACGCTGCATCATGATCCATGCATTTGTCCTACTCGCGCAGGTGCCGGACCCCAATGCCTTTCGCAATCGTCGACAGACGGGAGGAAAGCGAGGGCAACGAAACAACGTCCACTAAAGTCAGTCAGGGAATTGAAGCACATCTCTCTCTCAGTGATCGAGCTACCTCTGCCTTTTTTCTTCAAAGTACAGGATCGCCTGGACTTGGACTTGAAGCTTGGGAGAGCAAGAGCTTCTTTCCTATTAATGTTCGTGATTCCGGAAAAAGTACTTTGCCAAGAGGTCCATGCAGGCAGGCCGGATGGTGGAGCATGCGATGAGACGCTTAGAGTGTGTACAGCGTGCAGAGCGTAGGAGGGCGTTCTACTCTTGGTTCAAGAAGTTGTGGCTGCATGGGTCTCCCTCAGGGGTGCGAAGGGATGTGTCGTTGATAGTCCGCCCGTGTGTGCACATCTTCGGTTAATGCGTTGAGGTCTCCTTGTCTTTGGATAGGAAACGGGCGTCGCAGTCTACCAATACGCATTGATAGAAAAGAAATGGAAGTGCATGAGTGTGTGCTCGGGAGAGAGAAAGAGAGTGCTTCATTCCCTGGTGTCTCCTCTATGAGATTCTGCAGGCAGCATGAGGAAAAGGAAGAACAAGGGAGCGCGAGAGATGATTCAGAGCAGTGACGAGACGATAGAGGAAACATCCAATAACGTCCAATAATCGAGCTCATTTCTGAAAAAGACCGGTGGAAAACATCCAAAGGACTGAGAGAGGCGATTCGTCTTTCTTATCGAAATCAAGCCGTCTTGCGACTCCATTTTTTCCTGTCTATTCAACCATAGTAAGAGTCTCAGAACATAGATTATAATATATCATTATATGATCAAGAGGGACTGTTCAGGGCAGGCAAACGTGAAGTAAAAGCTAGGCCGCGACTTCCGCCTAGACTTCCGCAAGTGACGGTAGCAATCAACCATTAATTTACCGAAATTTTGAGTTAAGCATTTTAAATTTCAAGTAAACTAAAATTTAAAACAATATAACATTTTATCATCATACATAATATATCATATATAAACGTATATATGTTCATCTATAGATATTTATACAAAGATTTGAAAGTTTTTTACCTTTTTACTAGCCTTTTTATCGAATATCAAGGTATAACATTAACTCTAATTAACTACTGTATTCATATTTACTAAATCAATTAATGGAAATTAATTAGCTCATCCATAATATAAAAAAGTAAAGCTAGATTCACAGCGCAATCTAGAGCGTCATGTATGGGAATCAAATAAAATTAAATGAAACTTCAAGCTTTGAAATATTATGTCTCTAGTATAACTTTGATCCTAGATAAGATCGACTACATCGAAGAAAACAATCAAAATTATTTTATTCAAAAATAATTAAGATAGAAAAAAGAATTAAATACGATATTCAAGTGTCTCAAAATTTTAAAAACCGTTTAAAATTCTGCATTTAAATGATTGAATAATTAACTATACATCAGAGTTGATTTCGGAATAGATTCTGGTAGTGAACCGCATCTGAATCATAACGAAACTCGAAATAAAATCATAGTTAGTTAGTTAGTTAGTTAGAGGATGCCTAACCCGAGTTAATCCTATATTTTTTTTTTAATTATGTGCGATCTTGTACATCTATGTAGCTATGTATCTAGACTAAAACTTATCTACACAGGGCACTATCCGAAACTATAGCTGTTGAAACTGCGTGACACGTATGGGCGTACGTTGGGATGACGTCGATCGGGCTCGGTGCTGGCCAGCCAGCGCGGCCAGCGCGGCCCGCCTACTCATGCAACAAAGCCAACCAAGTCGAAAAGTTTGGGATAGGCAATCCGAATCATGAAGAGTCATCTAATATAAATTCGTATGCACAGGTGCTTTCTGGGGCCGCACACAGTAGAATTCCGTGAGTGTGTCGACCCCTCCGTCTATACATGCATTCATCTCTCAGTCAAGCTTCCACACACCTGCTTTGACCGTGAAGCCAGAACGTTTATAGATCTTTGCATGAAACAGCTCAGCAGCAGAGACCCTGCCTGTGCGTAATGCAGGGAGGGCGGTGCAGATCCTGTTAAGCGGATGCAACAGGTAAGGAAAACAAGTAACAGTATACGTCTGGCATACCCTTTCTGTGCTTTGTATGAATGCATTGCTACATGACAACATGTCATCTTTTGGAGAGTGGACTTCTTGAAAATTGGATACTTGATTGAAGATCCTCTATATTTTGCAAAGA
>JAHBMJ010001841.1:0-25532 GCA_018398765.1 Chromera velia
CTCTCCCCCCCCCCTTCCTCGACAAGATCTCCCTCTCCTCCCCTCCTCTTCCTCCCCTAAGGCTCCCCTTCCTCGATAAGAATCTCCCTAAAGCGAATGAAGGATCGAACGCGTTGACGTCAGCGCCCCCCCCGTAGAGAGAGAGAGAGAACTTGTACTTCTGCGTTCACTTTGACCCGGCCTCTGCATGGCTCGATCGATACTCTCCCTCCCCCCCCTCCTTCAAGTCGGACTGGACCCTTGCGCCTCTCCCCCTTCCCTCATCTCGAGACAAATGACACAAGAACGAACGCCTTCCTAGCCCGTAGGGGGAAGAACGCGGCTCAAAACACAAGCGCGTATGCAGTTGCACCACACAAACCCAACAGTCTCTCCCTTGACATAGACTTCATGTGTGTACGGAGTTCGAGCCCACTGGGATGCGACCAATTTGGAAAAAAAGAGCGACAGAAAAAGGAATGAACTCACTGGATAAACAACCGAGGAGAAGTCGCAGAAAAGAGTAGAGACAGCCTACTTTTACTCCTCCAGTGTCTTACACATGAATTGAAATCGACGTTTCTCACCCTTCTGTGCAAGGAGAACTTCATACACGCAGCAAGTCGACCTGACATGTCTGTCATCGGGCCTTGCCTGAAATGCCCCCAGTGCACAATGGTGAAATCAAATGAAATCAAGCTGCTAGGAAGCAATTGTGAATAAAATGAGTAGGCAACGAACGATCAAACATGCAGGTTGTTGGTTTCTTATCGACAGACAGACAGACTGACATGCGCTGGTCGGACACCTTTTGGTTGGAAGTTTTTGCTCTCTTTTTTCCCGTTTTCGATTCCTGAGAGAAGAGAGGAGGCAGTCCAGACAAAACGTGAAAAGCATTTGTCATTTGGGTATGTTCACACAACCCTATATCGATGAAAAAAGAGACCGAATACTTTTCGAACAACACTGTCAGGCAACAAGGGCTCTCTCTACATGTACAAGAGGATTTTGTGAGACGAAAGGACGGAAGTCAAGGCGTTGTGCATGAGGACAAACATCGATCAGGCAAGTCTATCACTGCATGACAGGCCGGCGAACGAACAAAAAATGACCGAAAGACCAAGCATGCATGCATGGAGGCAGGCAGGCAGGCAGGCATATGCACAAGAAACCGTCGCTGCACAAATGAACGGACGAACTCAATCTAGCTAGCTCACCTGGTCGGACTCCGAGTCGCTGGAGGCCCCCTCTGCACTGTTGCCAATGGCTGAGTGCGTGTGGCTGCCGAGGAGAGAAAAGCGGCGTTCTGTGAAGAGAGAGAGAGAGGGAAGCGCGCTACCTGTGACGATCTCCCTCTGTCCCAATCTGACGCTCCCTTCCTCCTCCTCTTCCCCTTCTTCCTGTCCCAACCTGACGAGAAAGTCAACCCCCCCTGCGGACATGCACACACGCATGCAGGTCACTGGTCAGATACACACAGCCAAGACTGACGCTACTGACACACATGCAGGAAGCCTGTCCGATCTTCTCCCCGAAACAACTTTTTCTCTCAATTGACCTACAAAATCATTGAGGTTCGAGCCCCCCCTTTGCTCTTTCTTTCGGTCAGAGAAGACGGGGACGGAAGAGAAGCGGCGGGGGAAGATGAAAGAGAAGAAAATCACATCCAGACCACTAACCTGCACTCTTGGGTTTGGGCTTTTCTTCAACGGCTTTGGCAGTCGGCGCGGTCTTTTTTTCTGTTCCTGAAAAGGCCGTGCTGTTGGTCTCAACTTCCGTCTCTTTTGCTGGAGAGCCCGTGTCCTGCTTGTCCTCCTCTACGCCTGCGCCTTCGGCAAGCGAAGTTATTTCCTTCACCTCAACCACCGTTTCATTTCCAGAAGAAATCGTCAGATTTGTCTTTGAGGCCCTCTCTTCTTCTTTTTCTAATGACATCCTTTTGTCCTCTTCTCCTCCTGCTCCTGCTTCTGCGGGAGGAAGCGTGGTGTTCTTCTTTTCGTCTGAAGGGGCGTTGCTCCCTTCCTCCTTCTCTCCCTCTTCTTCCTGTCCCAACCCGACGCTCCCTTCCTCCTCCTCTTCCTCTTCTTCCTGTCCCAACCTGACGCTCCCTTCCTCCTTCTCTTCCCCTTCTTCATGTCCCAACCTGACGCTCCCTTCCTCCTCCTCTTCCTCTTCTTCCTGTCCCAACTCCACACCGTCGTCCTCTCCCTCCTCTCCACCCCCCCAACCGTCGAAGGGGGGGGGGGTCTATGGGAATGGGAATATGGCCATGGTGCTCTTGATCATCGTGCCATCTGGGCCTTGATCTGCGCAAACCTTTTCCACGACGAATATAGGGGCTTTTCCTGCAAAAATGAACAACACCGACAAGGAAGCCCACGTAAAAGCAGTAAGCAAGAAAGCAATGAAGGTTTCCAAACTCATGTGACAAGTGTGCCTCGAGAATGCTGAGTTCCTGCATGGATGCTTTGTTCAAAGCCGAAACAACAGCCTGCAGTAAAGCTAGTTGCTCGGAACTTGCTCCTCAAATGCAACCCACTGCAAGTGCGCATCAATGTTTTCAGATCTGACTACATGCATGAGCGATTGTGGAAACCGATCTGTTTGCATGGCCGGCGACGTTTGATGTCCAGCAAGACAATGAGCTTGCCTTCAGATCAGGAAACAAGACATGTGGATTTACAAGATTCAGACTGAAGAGAAAGGTGCACGTGGATAGCAGCTAGTGGAAGCTTGCTCAACGGCACGCAAGCAGACGCGAAAGACATGCGAAGGACGGACCGATGATTCTCCATCTTTCTACTTGCTCGTGCAGAACGCTCTCGGAGGCCTTTGATGAGGCAAAAAACGTTCGGGAAGAGTCAAAGTAGACAAACAAAGAAGATCATGGAGTCATGTTGGTTCAGTGGAGCTTCTGCCCGTACTTTTCTTCTTTTCCATGTCACAGAGAAACTGGCTTCTGACGGAAAACATCCAACTGTTGGAACCCCAACAACGCGCCAGAGCGGTTTCGCGTAGCAATTCTTTGGGTCCATTCATGGTCCATTCTTGGTTGAAGGCCAAATGCTCTTTTTAGTGTTGCGCTGATGTCCATGCATCCAATTGGAGAGGAACATGGCCGGGTCCGACCAGTATTACGCGGCCCGCGCGGCCCTCCATGCATGCATCGCATATATTCATATATGCGCATTTCTGACTTCAACCCCGGCCCAGCAGTCACCGCGCGATAAACGATCGATTAGACGACCACTCACTCGGACCAAGCATGGACCAAGCAGCCTCGCTCTCCACCGACACACTGATCACAAGACGCTCACGTGCAGAGTCAGGTTGATGGACCTGAATGGCAGCTTTGGGTAAGAGCCGTGCTGAAGTCCAGAAGGCGTGCGATGAATTGTCTGTCAATGGCGAAGAGTGAGACGGAACTGATGACGGAGGGCGGAGCAACGTCTCGTCTTGATTGCACAATACACACGGAGTATCCCTGAATGAAAAGTACATTTCAATGTCTGGAGCTGTCAGTACTCAAAAGTAGCCCCGTATATTCTACACAGTACGATAGCTTGTGACTCATGGAGCTGAACCGTGCGGACAGCGACCGCTCAAGTGCGTTTTCTGCGGACGCGCTGAACATCTTCGTGGAGACCGTCAACGATGGCGGCACCTGCCGGGTGAGTTCCCCTTCCACTCCTTGACCCTCTCAACCACTGCGACAAGCTCTGCTGCTTTTGCACATCTGGCTTCACCACACGTGTCGACGTACGAGGGTGCATCCTTGTGTTGCCTTGCTTCCTCCCTCCTTGCAGGTCATGCGGGCCTACCACGGTCCCTCTCACCGGAACTTCACCATCAAGGCCGTGGCCGCCAAACCCGACAGCCCGGACCTCCGGGCCCTCAGAGCAGAGGCCAAGTGGCTCTCCCAACTGGACCACCCCCACATTGTCAGGTGTTTCTGCAAGGGCCTCGTGCGCATGCGTAGGGTGGAGCTGACAGAAGAGAGGGGGGCGGAGGACGAAGAGCTGTGGCTTCTGTTGGAAGACATGAGGGGGGGGGATTTGACCAGGCGAGTTGCCACCATTGCGTCAGATGCTGCGAGTTCCAGCTCAGGGTCTCACACGACGGCAGCGACAGTGCAGACGTCTCCTGGGCAGGGGGGGGGGAAGAACCCGTTCCAAATCACGGGAGGGGGGAGGGACGGGGGAGGGACAACTAAAACTAGGCGGCGCCGGTCTGTGCTTACCGGGAGGCCCTTGGAGGAACAGGTCCGAGAGATCATGAGGGGGATTCTCAGTGCTCTGAGTTACCTGCACAGACTGGGTCTCGTGCACAGGGACATCAAGCCTGAAAACATTGCGGTCAGTTTTGTTCTCATTTGACTTTTTCTGACAGTCCTTTCACTCATCTGTTTTGGCTGTTCTTAGCGCTTACGTCTTTTCGCCCTCGCTTCCCTGCTTTTCGCTGTCGTCCTCCTGTATTTTTTTTTTTCGGCCTTTCCTGTTTTCTGTTGATGCATCGTTCCTTGTGCCTGTCGATGTGTGTGTGTGTGTGTGTGTGTGTCTTCGTGTCTTCTGTACTGCGTCACCCAAAGTAACTGAGAGGAGCTTTTGTGCTGTTTGCATTGTGCTTGCAGTTGTGCCATCCCTCTGACTTTTCATCTGCAAAACTTTTGGATTTTGGTGTTGCGCGACGCGTTGGGAAAGAGGAGGGGGGAGGGAGGGGAGGTCTGACAAGCGAGGCGCGATCTGCGCGCTCTCTGTCAGCCCGGTCGAGGGTCCAGTCAGGGATGGATGTGGAGGGGGAAAGGGGGACGCAGCAGCAGGGAGATGGACCTCAACCTGTGGCTGCGGACTTTTCTTCTTCCGCTTCTGTCACCAGTACCCCTCTGTTCTCCCTTGCCGTCCCTGCCCCCGTCTCTCCCCCCATTCCCGTTGCCCTGCCAGGCCCCGCCTCCCGCATGCAAAGGGGGAGTCGAAACACAATTGGGGCGCTGCCCTCGATGGCTTTGGTCGAGTGTGCAGAGGAAGAGCTTGAAGGCGCAGACGCAGAAGGGCCGAAGAGTGTACCTGCACGAGAAACTGCCGCGTTTGACCCTTCTCAATGCGTCTCTGCCCCCCTTGAACCTTCTTCCTCCTCTTCCTATTCTTCTTCCACTGCTCCGGGAGTTCTCTTGCCCCAGAGACTCCAGAGAGTTGTCCCTTCCCCCTCGGCTGCAACACAAGCAACGGGCATGAAGAAGGTGCAGAGCAGCGCGTCGGCCTTGTCCAAGGGGGGCCTTCTCCAGAAAAGAGTCCAGATCAGGCAACCCACTTCACCCTCTCCAATGCAGATAGGGGGAGGGACCCCTCCTCAGACACAGGCACAGGAGGGGCAGCAGGGGCGCACACGAGTGAGACACCGGCCCAGGGCCGCCACGATCGGGAGCCCTTCCGAGCTAGCGGCTGCTGCACTTGTTGTGAATGTCAGCCAGAAACCTCCCGGCGAGGCAGTGGGTGAGGCTGCCTCTGGGCCTGTCCATGGAGGGGATACTGGGGATGCGCGGATGAAGGTGCAGCCTGCAGTCGCTGCAGGGCACTGCCAGGCTCAAATAGAGGGAGGTGGGAAAGAGGGTGCTCCGTTCGGAGTTTTGCCCTTTGAGGCTGTGGGGGGCGCTGAGAGTTTGCTGGGGGCAGTGGGCCTTGTTGAGGATGAATGGGGGGTGATGGGACGGCCTCGGGCAGACACTGTGAGTCTTCCCGCCGCCGCTGTGGCGGCGCCTCCGTTCTCCATTTCCACTTCGTTGTTACGACCGGGTTCAGTGGTGTGTCTGGACTGGGAGGTGGGGGATGAGGTCCAAAGTCCCAGGGATAGGGGGGGGGAGACGGAGACTTCTGGGGACAGCTCGAGCAGGCACAGGGTGGTCACTTACATGGTAGTTGCAGAGGAGTTGGAAGAAGAGGGGGAGTTTGAGGGGGAAAGCTGCAGAAGGGGGGGGGGATTGGCGGAGGGAGAGGCACTGTCTGGCACCGTCGGATATTTCCGTCAGTCTGCGTTTTGATCTTATTCCTGCTTTCTGATGTTTGTGTTGCGTTGTTCGTTTCTTTTTTCATTTGGGGCAGCTGCTGATTTTTATGGACGTTTGCCTCTGATAGAGAAGAGTTTGTTGATACAAAAAACGAGCAGGGCAGCGTCGACAACACAGCGAAAAAATGTTCATAGAGAAGCATGGTCAAGCAAAGATTTGGCGCCGTGCTGTTGTGCGTCTCTGTCTCGTCCGTGATACTTTCACGCTGGCGGGTTCCTCTGCCGCTTCTGCTTCTGCTCACTGGCTGACGATCGAGTGAGTGACCAAATGTTCTGCCTCTCTTGCTTTTTTACCTCCTCTCACTGAGTGGCCCACTGACTGACTGACTGCATGATGCAGCTCCTGAAGTTCTCCGAGGGAAGACTGGATGGACGCCGGCTGGTGACCTCTTCAGTCTGGGCGTCTCCCTCGCGTGTCTGTTGACGGGCGTGCATCCCTTTCTGGAGTTCTGTCCTGACGGTGAGGGGGGCAGGAGGCTAGACGAGACGGCGAGTCTGGCAAAGAACGCCAGGGGCCTCTTGCGGCTCTACGATCCTGAATGGCTCGGGCTCTCTGAGGAGGCAAGGAGCATGGTCAGTCAGTCAGTGGGCTTTCTGAAGACACCACTAGAGTGTGTGCCGGGAGTAGAGGAAACGATTTTTCTTTTTTATTATTTCAGACATCCATTTGCGTTCACGGGGTGGGTGACGAAAAAACGGATTACTGCGAGGGCCTTCAGCCTCTGCTCTGTCCTTTCAATTCGCCTCTGCATTCATTCTCCGTCTAATTTTCTGGTACCTTTTCTGTCTTTCTGTCTTTCTGTCTTTCTGTCTTTCTGTCTGTCTGTCTGTCTGTCTGTCTGTCTGTCCCTCTCTCTCTCTCTCTCTCTCTCTCTCTCTGTCTCTGTCTGTCTGTCTGTCTGTCTGTCTGTCTCTCTCTCTCTCTCTCTCTCTCTGTCTCTGTCTCTGTCTCTGTCTCTGTATGCAGGTACGGAAGCTGTGTTCCCGAGACCCAGCAGGTCGGGGTACGGCAGCAGAGGCCCTGCATCACCCTTGGTTCTCTGCCGTTCTTTCGAGGGCTCCTGGGGGGGGAGGGACGTCGAGCAAGAGGGCGGGTCCGAGGCAGTGGGGAGAATCATCGGACGAAGAGGAGCAGACAAAGACGGCAACCCTGGGGGGTAGCAGAGGGGAGTGGGGGGGGTCAACATCGAAACCTCCTGAGGGTGCAGTTGCAAATTTCGGTATCGGTATGTGGCCAAATGCATGCGGGGATTTTCGATACATGTGAGGTGAGTTCTTTCTACCATTTTGTGTGTTCTGTCTTTCTACCTTCTTGTGTGCCTCCCTGCCAGCCTCCGGTTTGCCTGCTGCCCTTGGCAGAACCGTCCGGAAGGCGAACGAACCTTCGCTTGAGTGAGCCACTTACCCTGCCTTCCTTTGACCGACGTGAACAACAGACGGGAAGTTGTGAGGAAGCGGAAGAAGAATAACAACACAAGAAAGAGGTCAGATCATGGGGAGGCATGTCAATGAAGCGGTCCAAAGGAGAACGAAAACAGGAAAGTCGCAACGAGGGACGGAAAGAAAGAGAGCAACAGGAGGAACGCCGGTACCCCTCAAGAGAGAAATGGACCTTTGTTTGTTTGTTTGTATTCTTTCATTCATTGATTTGATCGTACCTTTTGATTCTGACTTGGGGGTTGCGAGAGAACAAAGAAGCAAACCAAAAAGAAATGGTTTGTCGACTTCATTCATTCTTTCTCATGAGAACACCAACTCCTTTGTCTGTCACTTCTTTTTCTTTCCCCCCCTTCTCCCTTCTATCTATCCTGCTCCAAGTATGTCTACATGGCTCCCCTCCCTTTTCTCTTTACTGGCTGTTTGAAATGAAAGTCACGGCGATGGAGCCTCCTCCTTTGATCCCCTTTCTCCGCCCCCACTTCGTGAAGGGAAGGGGATCAAGAGGTGAGCGACCAGATAACAAAAAGGACACACAAACAATCGTGATGAAGCCGCCCCTCACGTGCGTGCGTCAGAAGTCACATGCATCATATCCCTCTCTCCATACTTGGCTGCCAAGTGTGGGGACATTTTCTTCGCATGAGCCGGTTTGACAGAAGGCCAGAGAAGAATGATGAGAAAGAAGAAAGTCGATGTGGATGGATCAGCTGCTGGCAGAAAGCTCAAGCTGGCTTACCCTGTGAAATATGTAATGGTAAATCTCGCACGCAGTGGCTTCTTAGTAAGATCCTTTTGGCTGCTGCGAAGGCAAAAGAAGGGAGGGAGAGGGAAAGAAGAAAACAAACGAAAGGAGGGAGCATGGAGGGAATGGCGTGACACACACACAACCTTTTCTGTCATGAATAACAATTTTCTTGTCTCTTGCTGGTTCCTCTAGCTGTCTCTTCTTTTCCCCTCTCTTCTATCCGGCTGCATGTCGTTCTTTCTTTCTGTCAACCTTCGTCTCTCTTTCTAGCATCTCCCTTTGTTCAGAATGTCAATCGAAAGAAAGTGTTTTGTACAACAGAGCTGGCATGCAGCTGTAAGGAGAGAGGTTTTTCTTCTCTGCTGATGGAGTGACTGTCTGTGCATGGGATGGGATGGGTAGGGGAGCAGAGAGGGGTTGCTGAGGAGAGGAGACACGCACAGCAGTAGGAGGATTGGGCACAGCAATAGGGGACTTACAGTATTGTAATCCATGATACATTTGTCCAACCAGTAGTTGGCGCACAGGTTTTCTCTAAACCTGCACATGCATGTGCCTGCTGTCGAGTGCTTCAAATGAGAGCCTCTTTTTGAGATGATGCAGTCAAGAAATCTCTCGGTCAAAGGATCGAGGGAGAGCTTTTTCGTTGTCAACTACTAAAGCCGCAGACCAAAAACAGCTGGCCTGTTGGAATGAATGGGGAAAGGAGAAAAAACAACGGGGAGGGTGAAGGAAGTGAAGAAACATGAACTCAGAATTCGAGAGAGAATTGAAGGAGGACATCTAACTGGGATTATCGAGAGAAGGTTTTCTCGGTGGGATGCTGGCTTTGTCGCAGTCTAATGTGTTCCCGCTCTCTGCCAGCATCCCAGCGAATCAATCGCGAATGACGTACCTCTTCAGACTTCAGTAGGTGCTTCCTCCATCGTCACGCAAGGAATTCGGCCTGGGTAGGCCTCGGACAGGAGTTTGATCTAAAGAACCTTCACATCAGGAACGTTGTCGATCGATCTTCATCTGCAGGTGAATTGAATTCGTTTCAGTATTACCTCATGCAAGTCTCCGTTCAAGCCAGAATTTGCAGAGCGTCCGGAGCCCCCTTCTCCGTGTGGTGGCGTTCTATGACGCTCAATGGTAAAAAGAAAGAAAAAATGGAATGTCGAACGAGAAAAACGATTCGAACATATTCAAAGCTGGCCGTTGTAATTCGTTTTAACTACCTTTCATTCTCTCTAATGGTATTAGATAGTATTAGATAATTTAGATTAAAAATCAATGATACTATCAATCACATTAATTGACTTTCGTGTATAAGAACACATTTAATAATTACACAAAGTTTTGTAAATTTAGTTTTGCAACTTTGTATAGATTTGATTGATTTTAAAGTTATAGGTTAAATTATAAAGGAAACAATATAATGAATGAATGAATGATCTAATATATTCTGACAATTTAAAACGGTTTTAATTAACTTAAAACTTAGCTTAAAATGGAGAAGGAATAAAAAATTTATTGGTGTCTGGCGACTGTCCGTATGCAAACACTAGCGCTGTTTCCGGTGTTTCGTCCTTACTAGTCGTCTATAAACTTGGCCCTAAAGTACCCTAAAGCAAAGAGTAGAGAGTCTCCGTTCCTCATCACTAAGGCATCAGACCGCCCCTGCACAGCCCGTCTCAAATCTTTTCCAACTCGTGGTGACTCGTGGTTAACTACTCGTGGTCAATAAATTTTTTTATTATATTAATTGTATAAAACACAACGTTGAAGAATCTGATGACTATGAATCATTTTAAAACTCAAACTCTATCTAACTCTATCACACAAACTGAGATAAACTGACCGTCTTCTACTCGCAAGAAGATTCATTTGTTCTTTTTGGGGGTAATTGGGGCTGGTCTGGGACTCTGGGTGCCACTTTAGGGGCCACTGTCCCGGCCATAGGGGCAGGCCCGCCGGGGGCAGGACGTACAGCCACGTACGTACGCGTACGCGCGTCAAATTGCGCCGGCCGGCCGTCAATTTCCACCGCGCCCCCGCCGCGATCGTCCGCCGGCGGCCCATGCATGCACTCCGAATCAATCACTTTAATTGTGCAATCATCGATCAGTGAATGTCACTGACATGACAGTGACTCACAAAAGTCGATCGAAGGGAACCGTACTCTCTGTTCATCTGTACTCTCGCCTTCGATTTTCAGTTGACCTCCAGTTCGCTCTGGACGAACTTGTGTAGCCCGGTTGCTGTCGCATCGAGGAAAGTAGAGAAAGAACCATGAGCTGATGGACTAGTGGGAGAGAAATCAGTGCTCAGTCTGCCTGGACTCGCTGGAGTCTGGGGAGAGCAGAAGCAGAGCATTCTCGTCTTCGATCTTCATTTCGCAATCTTCAAACAGTATGGACGCAAGAGAGGATGGGAAGACATCTGAAGGTCAGCAAACAGAAAGCAGTGGCCAAATTGTGCGCCGGTACAAACTCCCCAATTTCGCAATTTCCTTTAAGTGTTTTTGGTTATGGTCGATCTGTGTGCAGAATCAGATACCAAAGATGACCATAAGCCACCCGACTTTCTGCGTATTCTTCTCAAGCACGGACGACCCTCTTCTCAAGTGAGTCGCGACCTACAGCAATTTACATTCATGCGTCTATAGCCGAGGTCAGATGCCTATTGACACGGCCACCTCAATCTTGTGCGCTGGAGCCAGTCAGCAAAACCAAATTCGCGTGTACAGAGAACGCGACTTTCCGTCTTTTTTCTACCACCCTTCCCTGGCTCCACTCCTGTTCTCTTGGCTGTGCACTCTGATGACACTGCCTGCCCAAAAATGCTTGTCGCTTGCACCCATGCAGTCCTAGGGAAAGCTGATTGTATCATGCAATCTTCAAAAGGTAACTTGGATATGTTGCTGGCTGCTTGTTTCTTCTCTAAGTGCATGGCCAGGCCACACCATCCATCCATCTATCCAGGAAGTTGCTGCTTCATGGCATCACACGTGTTTTCTTTTCTTCCTCCGCACATGCAGCTGCTCTCCCAGCTGACATGGAACCCTGAGGCCTTCGGTATGGCCTGGCTGGTTCTCTCGTCCTTCAAGAAGGTGGGCACGTTTTGTTATTCGTGCTGCGTGGTTTTGGCTTGCATCCTCCTTCTTTGTGATTATTGAGTTGACGGAGGTGTCAGAGGACAGCCAGAGAGAGAGAGAGAAAGAGAGAGAGAGAGAGAGAGAGAGAGAGCACTGCCTGGTGACTGGATCGAGGGGTCAGGCGGCAGTCCAGCCTGGCAGTCCCCCTCGATGTTTGTTTGTGCCTTTGTCATTCACGGGGCGGATCGAGTTTGCCTGCCTGTTGTTTTTCTCCCACTCTGTTCCTACCTGCATGTTCGACTTGCGAGGGAGTGCATGTAGAGGCCATGCAATTGGGAGAGCACTGACTTTAACAACCTGTTTTCCCTTGTATGCAAGTATGTATCCACATCCGTGCGTACAAGTCGTTGCAGGCCTACGTGTCTCTTCCCCTCAAGGGGCTCGACCTCTCTGGTAAGAACCAAACTTAACTCACAAAAACCAGAAAAAAGTCCGAAGATAAAGCAAAACTTGAGCGCACAGGTGTTTGGGCAAGTTGATTGCTGTGCATGAATTCAGCCGCTTCTTTCTTTGCTCTCTCTTGACTTCTTCTTGCACAGTGCCTTATTCACCCTCTCTCTGTGCAAGTGTGTGCTTCTGCCGACCCCTTCTTGTCCTGTCGGACCGTGGTTTCACAGTCTTTTTTCTTCGGTTGCGCATTCAAGACCACTCTTTTCTTCGCAGAAACTGATTGCGGACCATGTAAATTTCTGCATGCAGGCTGCAAGCTTTCTCCGAGGCGGACCTTTTTCCTGTTGGCCCTGCTACCCCGCAGTGTTGAGACACTCATCTTCGGTTGGTCGATTCTGAGGTCTGGATACAGAAGTGACAAAAGAAGGGGGCAAAGCAAAGAGAAAATGGAAACAACGGAAGAAGGAACAAGCAGACCAGAAATCTCATGTGCACTAGTCTGAATGTGGTAATCTGTGTATGCAATCCCGCTTTCTGCTTCGAGAATGAGTGCAGGCAGTTCAACTGTGAGAGGCGCGGCTCTTCCCCTCCTCTGTCACTTCCTCCGTGAGCGTCTCGGGCCGTGCGGTACCCTTTCTGGAGACGGCAAGGAAAGAGGGGGGACTGCTGAAGGTCTTCCCACGCACGTGAAACAGCTTCATTTCTCCGGTGGGTGAGTGGGGGGGTGGGTGAATGTGTGGATAGATCGATGCATGCATGCATGGGTAAGTTGGTTGAGCGAATCAGTAGCTTGGAGGGCGCACGGGTGGATGCTTCAGTGTCAGCCTTGATGAGAATTGCTGCAGGTTGCAGGTGTGCTTGCGACCTTCACCTTCCCTCATCAGCTTGATTCAATTGATCGAGACAGAATGTCATGCGTGAATCGGAAAGCTAGAGCCCCCCTCTGGCCTCAGAATCGAAGGAACTATCACCAGCCCCCCGTTCCAATCATTCATTCCTTCCTTCCTTCCTCCCTTGCTTTCTTCCTTTCTTCCTTTCTTCCTTCATTCCCTTCTTTGTTCCTTCCATTCTTCCTTTCTTCATTCATTCATCCATTCATCCATCCACCCATTCAGTCCGCTCTTTGTTTTGATCGGCATGATCGATTCGGTGCATGCAGCGGGCAGCGTCGGAGCGGAGGAAGCGGAGGCAATCATGGAGGCTCTCCCCGTCCTCCCCGAGACCCTCTTCCTAGACGGTCAGCCAGCCTGCCTGCTTGCTTGCTTGCTTGCCTCACAAGTCTGGCTTACGTCTTTGGCCTGCCTTCTATTCATATACTTGCGTCATGCGATTGTCGATGCAGCTTTAATTATCTTGATGAGAGGCTGAAAGTGGAAGACCTGCATGACCTCCCTTTGATGTTGCAAAGATGTGCATGCCGCGTGCGGGTGAGTAACTGCATGTTGATGGTGACTTAATTCGTTGTGCAGGAAATCCACTGGGAAGAGGGGGAGCTGCAGCAATCGCAGCGGCGGTGAGAGGGGGAATGGCTTCTTCTCTCCTGATGCTGTCCCTCGATGATACGAAGATCGGCAAAGAGGGGTTGGGGCTCTTGTGTGCCTCCTTCCTCTCCGCCAAGCCTCTCCCTCTGCAGACCCTGATGCTCCTCCAGACCCCGCTTTGCAGGGAGGGGCTGTCAGAGCTGTGCGCTGTGTTTGAGGGGGGAGCGTTGCCTTCCTTGATCCGACTAGGGATGGGGCCCGTGACGTGGGGAGCCCTGCGCAGCGCCTGGCCGAGGTTCGTTGGTGTGTTGAAATCGGGCAAGCTGCCATCCTTGCAGTCATGGCACTTGATGGATGCCGCCCTCAATGACGATGCTGCGGTCGCCCTTGCGGAGGTCCTCCGAAAGGAGTTCCTTCCGAATCTGGTCAGCTTCTCGCTTCTCTACACCGGAGCCGCGTTTATTGCAAGGGAGAGGGGTGCAGGAGCCCTAGTTTCCGCACTTTCTTCCGAATCCCGGCCGCCCCTGCAGAGATCCCACCTGGGGCTGAGGATTGTCACCGAGGAGCATGCGAGGATGTTGGCAAGTCCGACTGCGTTCCCATTCCTCCGTTTCGGATCTCTGCAGTTGAAGATGACACCGAATCCCGCCCGAACGTTCTTCGCTTCGTTGATGGAGCGTCCCTCTGCAGTAAACCAACTCGACCTGGAGCTCGTGGGGGAAACCCCATTCAACCCTGCGGTTCCCCCTCCAGTGGTCACAGCGCTGGCGTTTGCCATTGCGAAGAAGCGATTGCTGTGTCTGCGGCGACTTGCCACATCAGGCCGCGCCGCCCAGCACGAGGGTTTTGGCCCTGGCTGGGAGGAAGCAAAGACTTCGCTGCTGCACGCCCTCCGTTCTGTTCGATGCCTCAAACTGGGTGAACTCAGCCTTGTCAGAATGGGGTTGGGGGATGCGGACGTTGCGATGCTGGGGGATGCAGTTGCAAATCTGTGCTTCCCACTTTTGACCCAACTGTGCTTGTCAGGAAACGATTTCGGCAAGGAAGGCATGGAGGGTCTGATGAGGGGCGTTTCCAACAGAGGCCTCGTGGTCCTCCTTCACCTGCAGGCCAACCAGACGAGGGGGGGGGAGGGGTTGGTCTCCGTTGCCTCTGCTCTCCGACTGTGGAGGATGCCGAACCTTCGACATCTGTCCCTTCGTGACAGCGGTGTCGCGGATGAAGGGATGTGTGCGTTGGGCCAGGCTGCAAGTGAGGGTCGCCTCCAGAAACTGCAGAGTCTGGATGTAGGGCACAACCCTCTGATCGGAAAGATGGGAATGAAAGGTTTCATGGCAGGCGTATCCGAGGGGGGACTGCCTGGTTTGAAGGAATTGTCACTGAACCACACGAGGGCAGGGGAGGGGGTTGCCTCGCTGGCAGCTGCCTTGATGGTGGGGAGACTTTCTCGGATTGCCACAGTCGACCTAGAATCCTCAGGCGTGAATGCTGAGGGTATCCGTGTGCTGGGCAAGGCAGTGAGAGGTGATCACCTTTCGAAAATCCTGTCCCTGTCTCTTGCATCGAACGAAACGGATGAAGAAGGGGTGGAGAGTTTCCTTGGAGACCTAGCAGAGAGTGCGTTGGGGTTTCCATCCCTTCAGAAACTTGATCTGTCCAACATGCCCATCGGGGGCAAGGGAATCACTCCGCTTGCTGCTGCGATCGCGGCCTCGAAACTGTCGAACATGCAGACGCTCGCACTGCACAGCTGCAGTCTCTCTGACCCCGACCTTCGGGTGTTGGGCGGAGCATTCCACGCACATCCCATGCAGAGCCTCCAGATGCTCTCTCTTGAGGGCAACCAGAAGATCGGAGTAGAGGGCCTCGGTGCGTTCCTTGAGGCCCTCAGTCCGGAGTCTCTCCCCAAACTCCGAATCCTCAATATGGAGTCTGCTGAGAACCTGAACTCGGGGGGGGGCACAGACCTGGTCCGGGCGGCGAAGAGCAGCGGGAAGGTGCGCAGTCTGTTTTGGCCTGGGTTGGGGATCGCGGCTGCCGCACCTGCCGTGGTGCCGCCGGCTGCGGAATGAATGAGCAGAAGGAAGGGCTTGTGCATATTGTATTAGGGCAGTGAGTGAGTTCCTGGCGTCCACTGAACGCTAGACTGAACGTCACGGAAGGCTCGCCCCGTAGTGCGTGCCTTCTCGCTCAGCTTCATTAATTAAAAACGCTTCATCCCTTTAGGAGAAGGGAGATCTGCCACTGCACTGCAGGCAGTCCTCTTTTCCTCCCTCCTTTCGTTCCTTCCCCCATTCGTTCGTTCTTTCGTTTCCGTTCGTTCCCTCATTCCTTTCTTCTGCCCGCGCAAGACGGATAAAGGTGTGCACCATCATTCACTTATTGAATTCATCGAGTCGTACATGTAATCATCTTTCTCCGAATCCGTTCGTGTTGTCGATCGACTCTAGCTAGCTGAGGTGGATCCTCAAATTGAATCTTAATTAATCCATGCCAATGTGTGTGCCAAGACATGCGCTTGATTCATTGTTGAATGTTTTTTCAGACTGTGACTTTTGTCAGACTCCTGATTGTTTTCAATAATTCACTTTCAACTGTTTGATACACCAATCCTGTAGGGTTGCACAATCACTTTTTTTAAAATGTTTTGTTACACATTTTTCTATTAAATAGAATTTTAATGAATGAATTAGTACACACTAGGCGACGTACAGTGGTAAAAAAAAAAAAAAAAATAGACCTTTCCAGATTTTTTTTTTTTCTTTTTTTTTACGAAGGATTTCCTAGAGCACCTCTAGGAGCACCTAGAGGAGCACCTTTTAGAAGTACTTTTAAACTAACTTCCTCGCGAACTTATTACTCAACTCAAAGTTTTAAACATCTTTCAACCCTAGTTTCAACCCGAGTTCTAGTCCTAGTTGTTATTGTACGTTTGTCTCTATTGGTGTCTCTACTAGTGTCTTCACCATTCCATCATCGACTTTGTTGAACACGGACCAACCGATCTTTTTTCCCTTGTTCAACGGCACTATCACCAGACTTTTCTCTCTTCCCTTTGCTGTGTCTGTTAAAAAAACTAACCATGTCTTCTTGTTTTCCATTCACATTGACTTGCATCCGCCCTTTCTTTCTCGTAAATTCTGCAGTCACTTCAGTATCATCCCTCTAGATATGATTCAAACTCTAGTTGAAGCTAGTCATTTAACCTTTATTTTTTTTTACATATACAATAAAATTTTAAATAAATAAATAAAAAAGAATAGACGTTTTCAGATTTTGATTTTTTTTTACTACTGTGCATCGCCTAGAGTACACACTTTAGTGTGCAGTAATTGAAACTATCACTTTTAGGAATGCATTAAATACGCACTTTAGTGTGCATTAATTCAAACTATCGATCACTTTTAGGAATGCATTATTATACACTTTAGTGTGTATTAATTCCATGTTTTATCTTCGTCTTCTTCTTCTTGTTCAGGACGGTTTGAGAGTACTGCTTTTAGAGCAATGGTGTCATCAGTAACACGACAGAGAGAACTTTTGAGCACTGGAGGTAAGGGTAAAAAGAGCAGAGACGGGAGCAGGGAGGGTGCCATGAGAGAAACGGTGGATTTGTCTAGAATTATTGCATACTAATTGTTACACACTTTTATGTGTAATAAGGGGGGGGTTCAGGAGTAATTGACACTACTAATTATTATACATTTAACTTTGTGTAACACACTAAGATTGGTGTACTGTTTGAAATATAACTAGAAATATAATCATCTAAGCGCATACGTGTCATGCATGATACGTCAATGACATTCAATGCGTCATAATTTAAAATGCGCCTAGAAATTCGCTAATTAAAATTTAAGTCTAAGATTTGAGTAAATTGAATTTTATTGCATGTAAGTTACAATTTTAAGATCAATTATTATTAACTACTAGTAAGTTGAACTAGAAGTTAAACTAAGTATAGCGAAAAGCAGTTACGGTTCTATTGTTCTAATTTGAACTTCCCTAGGCGCCGCACATAAAAAAAAAGAATAAAAAAATTAGGCGTCCTCAACTTTTTTTTTTCTGTTTTCTTTTTTTTTAGGTCAAAAGTTAGGTTCATATTTTGTGTGGAAAAGTAAGTTTCAGAGTTGAAAATGACTCTTTTCCTTTTGGAAGCACTTAAAATAAAAAAATAAAAAAAAATAAAAAAGAAATTAGGCCTTCCCAACTTTTTTTTTCTATGTGCGACGCTTAGGAACTTCCAACTAAAATTTAAGATAAAGGTTTGCCGAAAATTTAGTTAAAAATCTAGCTAGGTAAAAATTTTATTTATGATGTGCATGTTGCCAGCTAGGTTGCCAGTGTGGTTATCATTCATGTATTATGTATATGGACATTCCTCTTGTGATATGAATTGTCATGACATATCGCTTTTTAATTCAAAATAATGCCTAGAATAATGACAAAATTTGATTGAACTGTTAACATTCACCAATGCATCAATATCAGTGACAGTGTCAGACTTATCGCTGCTTTCTGAGAGCCCGGCGTGGATCGACAGTGAATGAAAAAAACGGAAGGCTGGCCGCTCCACTCGCAGCCCCCTCGCCCTCCTCCTCCCTTTCCATCTCGCTCACGCCCCCCGGAGCCCGATTCGGACTCCCTGGAGATCCCCTGTCTTCTTCTGTCTCTGCCGGGATTCTCGATGGGGGCTGTGGGGAGGGAGCGGGGCTCCCTTCGGGCTTCTTGCCCCCCCTGTGGAAGTGTGTCAGCGACAGAACAGGCAACGAGGGGGACCCTGAGGCCCCCGTGTCGGCAGACACCACAGGAGCGGCACCGTTGCCATTGCGGGCCCCTGGGGCCCCGGCATCCTCTGCTCCCTGCTCACTAACCGCTGCCCTCTCCTGCGCCCTCCTTGCCTGATTGCCATGAATGTCTGGCACTGCTCGCGCTGCGGCTGCACCATCTCCGCACACCAAAGTCTCCGTCCGCGTGTCAAACCAGAGAACACAGAGGTGTCTCTGTTCTGCACGGAGACGGGAGAAGGCAGGATCATCGTCTTCGTCTTTCATAGCGTACAGCTTCAAGGGCTCTGAGCGCGTCTGGATGCTCGGCTGACTCGCCGGACCCTTCACCCCTCCTTCTCCTCCCCCTCCTGCTGCCGCTGCTGCTGTTGTCTTCTCCTTCTCTACAGACAGGTGCAGAGCTACTGACGCGACGCACGCCGCTGCATCGAAAGACGCAAAAATGACCGGGGGAGATGACTTTGTGTCGATCGTCGCGGAGATGCAACGATGTGATTCCCGCAGCTGCGGGAGCCAGGAACGGATTTGCCACCTCAGAACGAGGGATCCATCCTTCATGTCCCACACACAAAGGGCTCGGGATGTCATGGCAACTGCGGCTGGGTTTTTGCCCCCTGCAACAGGGAGCACAGCAGCCGCTCGGACTGACTCCGCAGCCCCGTGGAACTCTTTAAGGCACTTACCTGATTGGAGGCTGTAGAGCCGTAGAGGGAGGGAAACATCCTCCTGCCCTGTCCCCGGACTGCCCGCAGCTGAAGGGGTGCAGTGCCCCACAAGCAGCTGCCCTTTCGCTTCGTAGAATGCGATGCAGCTGACAGGAAAATCGGAAGGGGTCGAAATGGAGGGAATGGTGCCAGCCGTTTTCTCTTTATGCTCACTCTCACTGGCCTCCACCTTTGCCCCGCTTCCCCCGTTACTTGAGGCCCCCGTGCTCGGAGGTGCCTGCACGGTCGGCCTCGGCGGTTTGTACGTCCCTGCAAGTTCCCCTGTCTCCAAAAAATAAGAGACCAGAGAACCGTCGGCCAACCCCACAACCAGGGCGTTGTTCATCGGACAGGACACGGCGGTGGGCATGTCCGAATCGTCCGCTAGTTTGATCTGCTTCATCGGTTTGAGTCGTGTGGAGTCAAAAACACGGACCATGAGGTCAGAGCAGACAGCAATGACACAACTGCCAATAGAGCACGAAGGGTTGAATGTGCAGCAGAGGGTGCGTGCCTTTGGGGAGCTTCCCGGCTGGAGAAGGCTCATCACCGTCGCGTTGTCACGCGATAGGTTGCTGTTCACAAACGCCCTCCCTCCTGTCTTCGCACTGAAATTCTCTATGGCATCGTCTGTGACAACGATGATCCCCGAGGATGCGCCCTGACTGGCGTCAAAGAAAGTGCCCACACAAGCAGGCCGGGAAGGAAGGGGGGTGCTCGCCTTCCCGTACACGATACTGACCGGTCGGACAACCTGCACTCCAGTGTTGCCCATTGCTTACAAGTGCCGAGAAGACGGGAAAGTGCAGAAGTGAAAAGACGCTTTCAAGCTCTAAGGAAACGTCGAAACAGTCGACTCATGGTCATGCACGTCAAATGAGAAGAGCAGTGGAACTGTACCCCCTGTACGGTTTGTGTGTACAAGTACATGCACTCTCCTCTCTTGAACGACGTTGCCCTCTTGGCCTGGTGATCAAGAGCCTCGCTGCCTTGTCCTATTTCTAGGTCGCAGACAGGAAAGGCAAATCCTCCATGAAAGTGCACAGCACGAAGAGTTTACACAAGCCGATCTCTCGAGAATTAAGAGAAAATGATCGAAGTGTTTAACGGGTGCGCGTCGCCGGGGTATAGGCGGCCGCGGAGCTGTAGAGGCGCGGAAAGAGAATTAAGTTGACGCGCCAACTTGACGCACGCACGGGGTGCATGGGCCCCGCAAAGTTCCAATTTCTCTTTGCCGGGCCCCTCACAAGGATCGCCTGTTTTTTTCGATCAGACTCAGAACTTCAGAATTTTTTGGGTGATTTCTGTGCGACCGATCAAACGGTTCAGTTGGAGTACTCCTTCCCGCTCAAATCTCACTGCCAGACTGGAGAGCCAGTGGGCACGAAGTTGGCGACTTTCTTGAATAACGTGCAAAAAAGCTTTCGCTGGGAATTTTGTTTGTTTGCATCCAGGCCTGAGAGGAGGCAGTCAGAAAGAGCGTCTCTCGTGATCTCTTCACTACCTCAAAATGGTGAGTCGTTCTGCCAGCTCACTGGCGGTTTGATCTGTATTTGTCGGCTTGTAGAACCGCCTTCCCAATTCTTTTCCTGTGGATCTCGCTGTTTTTCTCCTGAACCTTGCATCTACCCTCTATTTGTATGCTACTTGCAGCCGGGAAGAAACACGCGAATGCAGCAGTACATCAACTACCGCGTGCGGGCGACCGTCCAGGTTAGTTCGGCCACGCGCTTAGGGCTTCAAACTCTTAGAGGCTTCTGTGGGTGCACAGCAATCTGGGAGGACTCTGCCGCCCCTCCGGAATCAATTTCTTGTTCTTGCTGTCTCCCTTCCCTTCCCTCTTTGTTTTCTTGCAGGACTCCCGCATGCTGGTGGGCACGATGCTGGCATATGACCGTCACATGAACATCGTCCTGGCAGACTGTGAGGAATTCCGGAAGGTGAAACAGAAAGGATCAGGTCGGTCGGTCAGACTGGCACCACATGCAGTCTTTTCTTTGCTGTGGAGACTGAAGGAGACGGGAGTGGGAAAGTGAGGAGGTTCAAAGGTTCATTTCTTTTGCTTTGCGTTCTTTGGCCTTCCCATCGCCCATTCACTGGATTATTGTTTGGCCTCCGTGGACCGTTTTTCTCTTCCCGTGCTTCGGTTCTGTGCAGCTCAGGAAAAGGAGTTCAAGCGGATGCTAGGACTGGTCATGATGCGGGGTGAGAACATCGTGTCCTTGACCGTGGAGGCCCCTCCGGCAGCAGACGTGAGTCTCTTCATTCATGCAGTGGGTCTCTATCGCTCGCGCACGCACGCACACACACACACACACACACACACACACACACACATACACACACACACACACACACACCGCGAGCTGGAAAACTGGAGGGTGTAGGGGCGCCCTTGGTTTTTTCTCTGAACCCTCTGTCGCGTCGTTGAGTGACGGATTCGATCTGTGTTTGTGTCTGTACAGAGTCCTGCACATTTCTGCTTTTGGTGTATGAAGAAAAGTAGCGGGGAATGCCATCTGTTCTCTTGGAGTACGCTCTGGGTGTCTTCGTGAATGACTTTGGGATAGTCATTTGTGTTACCTGCCGACTTGTACAGTGCTCGTGTTCCTGCCTGCCTGCCTGATTGATTGATTTACTGCTTGCAGAGGCGCGCTGGGGAGGGAATGAAGGCAGGGCCCGGGAAGGCCGTGGCGGCAGGCAGAGGCATGCCCATTCAAGCGATGGGGGCCGCACCCGCAGGTCAGTGAGGGAGCGAAGGAGCGACTTGTGAGAAAGAGAGAATAAAACGTGTGAAAATTAAACAGACCTCTTTCATCGAGAGCGCTCAAAGTAAGGTGGTGTTGTGTTTTCTCTTAACTGTAGTTTGGTTCTCATTCCGGTTCTCGCGAACAGTGGATCTGTGCGTTTTGTCTTGTATCCAGAAGTCATCCTCCACGCAGACAAAGGAGACAGAGGAAAAAGACTGCGGCTGCAAGCCTACTACTCGACAACCTTGCCCGATCTTTCAGGCGGGAAACTTTCGAGAACAGAGGAGAAGAATCAGAATTCTGTTGATACTGTCGTTCGGTTCTCTCTTTTCTGTCTGATAGAAGGAATGTTTTGCTGTCCCTTTACAAAACGTTTCCCCTCTCTTTCCGTTCTGGGCTGCCCCGATTGACCTACTCCACGTACTTCGCTAAGTTGATTTCTCCTTCAGTAGATCTAAGTGGATTTGTCTATCTGTCTGAATGGATGCACTCCTTCCTGCAGGTTTGTCTGGCCCTGTGAGAGGAGTAGGAGGCCCCGATGCTGGATCCATGATGCCCCGACCAACCATGATGGCTCCTCCTCAGACAGGTCGGTTGGGAGGGGGCAGGGCAGAGGGAGACTGCCTGCGTTTTTTTGAAAATAAGTTTCTCTCTCTCTCTCTCTCTCTCTCTCTCTCTGTTTTTTCAACTGGGATCTCACTCTCATCGTTTCGTGTCTGTCTGATAAGTTTACTTCGTTAAGCGGCAAAGTTTGTGTGGTCCCCTGCTTCCTACGTAATAGTTTCTTTGTTTCGAGTTCTTTCTTGTTACAGGCACACCATTTTGTTCTCTTCGATGCGATTTGGTTCCCCCCCATGGCTTTAACATTGGATGGTGGCTTGCTTTTGAAACACAAACATGGCTCCTGCTCATTTCTTCCTTCCTGCCTTCAGACAACGGTGTACGTAAGTAAATGTCCCGCAAGAGTTGTACAGAGTGTGGAAGACCATGCCGACTTGTGTGACGTGTTCTGTCCTGTCCTGTCCTGTCCTCCTTGTTGTGTGCTGCTAGCAGTCAGGCCCCCCACAATGGGAGGGCCTCCAGGCATGGGAATGGGAGGACCCCCCCCGATGATGGGGGGCGGACCAATGGGGGGACCTCCTCCTATGATGGGCATGCCTCCGTCAGTCCCTCCCCCGCTCTTTCTTTCTTTTCTCTCTCTTTCCGTCTTTGTCTCTCTCCCCCCTCTCTCTCACTCCGTGTTTCTTCTCTGTCGCTCGCTCTTTCTTCTTCTGTGTCCCCCTCTTGCTCCTCTCTCTCTTTCTCTGTCTCTCTCTCTCTCTCTCTGTTCATGTGCCTCGAAGGATCTTGTCTCTGATGTCTCAATCAAGTCTGATGTGACAGAGTGGCTGTTCCCCTCTTCTCAACCGACTCTTCATTTCATACTTTTGGTCCCGCCGGCTCAGTGGAATGAATTGTTCATGTATGGCTCTCCCTGACGAGACGATCCCTGCCTGCTTCGTGAAGGAGCCAGCCAGCCAGCCAGCCAGGCGGGGCATTTCAGCATCCCGCTAGCTTAAAAATGCCTCTGTGTGTGTATGTATTAGTATATGCGTGTGTGTGTGTGCGTGTGTGTATGGGTAAGTGTGTGTGTTTGTCTGTGCGTGTGTGAGCGAGTGCAGGGGCATGGGCCCTCCCGGGATGATGAGACCGCCAATGGTCAGTCAGTAAGTGAGTGCGTGCGTCAGAAACGAGTGAAGTAGAGAGCTGGGAGAGGGCGTGAGTCAAGGGTCTTGATGGACTTTTCTCTTCTCCTTTCTTTTCTTCTCTTCACTTTTCTGCTTTCTCCAACCCCTCAGTCAAGTCAGGGTGTGTTCATGGGTTGTCTTTGTCTTTCACTGTCTGAAGTGAAATTTTCAGGGAGTGAAGTCTGCTTTCCTCGTTTGGAATTCAAGTGCACAGATCTCTTTGCGATGTGCCTCTTTCTTTCGTTCTGTCCTTGTTTTCTTGCCCGCTCCCTTTCCTCGGCTTTCTCCGTTCGTTACCCTTGGGATGTGGTTTATTTCTCTGCGTGCCTTGTTCCTTGCTGTTCACGCGAACCGTCTTGCTTCCTTCTTCCACTCTGAGGGCGTCAGTTCTTCAATTTCCCTTCCTCTCTCACTCCATCCTGCCGCCCAATGTGTGCGTGCGTGCGTGCGTGCGTGCGTGCGATGTGTTTGCGTGT
Source organism: Chromera velia (assembly GCA_018398765.1). Lineage (NCBI taxonomy): Eukaryota > Chromeraceae > Chromera > Chromera velia. The sequence goes on from JAHBMJ010001841.1 coordinate 23,679, forward strand.
GATGTGTGTGTGTGTGTGCGTGTGGTGTGTGTGTGTGTGTGTGTGTGTGTGTGTGTGTGTGAGTGTGTGTGTGTGAGTGTGTGTGTGTGTGTGTGTGTGCATTCTACAAAAACAAATCTAATCTCTGCATGTATGGATTTGATTGCAGGGAATGGGCCCTCCCGGAATGGGAATGGGTCCCGGAGGACCGATGGTCAGTCAGTCTTGTGTTTTGTGTTTTTTGGTCTTGTCTCACCTTTTTTCCTTCTGTTGGTTTGCTTGGACGCTGCTGTCTTGACCTCGTTGATGTGGGTACGGAGATGGTCTGGTCGTTGCTCTGATCGAGCGGAAGCCTCCCCACACAATGCGATCGAGAGAAGCGGGGGGATTTGGGGTGTTGCTTCGGTTTTCTGTGTCTTGCGTTTGTCTGTTTGCTCGATAGCTGGTCTCTTTGCCTGTCGCTGGCGAATGCTGATGCATCTCTGTACCCCTGTTTCTCTATCTGAATTATGTCGATCCTTGTCTGTCTGTTTGAACCTGCAGGGAGGCCCCCCCGGCGGTCCTCGCGGGCCCCCTGGCCAGGGACCTCCCGGCGGCCCACAGTAGGAAGACGGTGTCGCAAGAGGGAAGCGAATTCATTCAGTCTGGGAACTTAGCTCGGTTGAATAGGGAGGGGTGAGAAGACAATTGGTGCGGAGCGAGAAGACCTCAAGAAAAAATTTGGGAGGGCGGGGATTTGTGTCTGCAAAGAGAATTGAGGACGAGCGGAGGTCACGTTGGGGGCCGACGAGGCGTGGGTGGATCGAGACAAAGGATCGAAGTGGGAGTGGGGGTTTGTTCAAAAGCCTTTCCAAGCTAGATGAAGAAGGCACTAGCAAGGCCCAGCACTCTTTTGAGAAAGAACCAGGTGCCTAGCCAGGTGCCAAGGTGATTTGAAAAAAAAAATCATTTCATGCATTCTAAATTTTATGATGTCGCGCCTTCCGTCTAAGTAAATTCATAGTTATAGAATCAATGAATCATAATATAGATCTAGCTCTAGATTCCGTTTCGTAGGGTCTTATAACTAGTTTTATAAGTAATTTTCTAGATAGAGTTTCTATACTGGCTTAATTGTTTCTAGAATTGTTTTGGAGTGCGCAGCACTGTGCGCCTTGAATTAGACGTTTGAAATTTAAATATCTTTATTTGTTCTATACATTTGTTTTTAAATCACGAGTAAAATCACTAGCATATGATGCTAGATATGATCATCATTATTATTATTTTGATGTTGCTCCTATATTAATTTAATAGAGGAGTACTATAGTAGTTATAGAATAGCTAGGGTTTCAGAATAGGCCTAGTGGGAAACCTATCAATCAATCATTGATTGATTGATTGATATGTTCCACCCTAGGGCCTTCCCGCTATATCTATCTGTCGCCAGAGCTAGCAGGGCGGGGCGTTCCCCAGCCTAAGCTGAGGAGCCTGAGGTAGCAGACCCCACCCTCGGGGCCCGCCAGAGTCTGTTGCCCTGGCCGCTGCTGTATGATTGTTCGTTGTTCGAGCCACGGCTCTGGATCCGCGTTGGCTTTCCGGCCTGAAAATCGATCTGAAACGGTATGTGATTTGGGCTTCCTCGCTCTTTTTGTTTGCTTTATCAATCTTCTTCTGCGGCTCCCTCCTTCCCCACCCTAACGCTCCTTCGGTCGTCTCTAAGTTATCAATTGTCTCCTCATATTCTTTTGTTAGTCTCTCGATCGCCCGCTGCCTTCCGGTGATTCCTGCATGTCTGGCCGCCAGAGCGTCTCCCTCTATGTGTCCGTACCGTCCTGGACACTCCTCAAACACCCTCCGTCTGAATGACGCCCATCCCAAAAACTCATCCACTCC
>JAHBMJ010001842.1:0-25417 GCA_018398765.1 Chromera velia
GATTGATTGATATGTTCTGCCCTAGGGCCTTCCCGCTATGTCTATCTGTCACCAAAGCTAGCAGGACGGGGCGTTCTCTAGCCCAAGCTGAGGTATCAGACCCCGCCCTAGGGGCCCGCCAGAGTCTGTTGCCCTGACTGCTGCTGCATGATTGTTTATTGTTCAAGCCACGGCTCTAGATCCGTCATATCATCCGTATTGGCTTTCTGGCCTGAATATCGATCTAAAACGGCATGCGATTTAGGCTTCCTCACTCTTCTTATTCGCTTTATCAATCTTCTTCTATGGCTCCCTCCTTCCCTACCCTAATGCTCCTTCGGTCGTCTCTAAGTTATTAATCGTCTCCTCATATTCTTTTGTTAGTTTCTCGATCGCCCACTGCCTTCCGGTGATTCTTGCATGTCTGACTGCCAGAGCGTCTCCCTCTATGTATCCGTACCATCCTGGACACTCCTCAAATACCTTCCATCTGAATGACGCCCATCCTAAAAACTCATCCACTGCGGTATGACATTTATTCAACAGAAAGCAGAAAATCGTCGAGTTGTCTCTTTTTCCCTCTTTTCTGTTGAGCCTTTCTCTTTTTGTGGCTGCCTTTCTGGCTCTTTCTTCCATTTTGCTATCCCATTTCTGTTCTATCTTTCTGAACATCTCTGCTCTCTCTCTGTCAAAAATAGGATATTCTGTNTACCAGAATTTTTCCCTGAGTCGCAGCCACAGCCCTGTCTCCCACCCTGCATGCTGCTCTCCTCCTGTGTTCCGATCGCGGCGCCACTCTCATATAGCAAAAAGGGGCTCTCCCTATTTTCTCTTTGTCTATTTTCATTGTCGAGCCAACCTTTCTACCTGCTCTGTCTTCAAACAAAGAAAGGTGGAGACGGTTTCCGTTTGAGACCTTTCTGTGCACGTCAGCCATCATCACTCCTGTTAGTTCTGCCTTCTCCTGACTGCTCTTCAGAGAAATTTCTCTTATGTTTCTTTCTATTCTATGTGCAAACGCCTCTCTCTTTTTCTCGTTTAGCTCATTTTTTGTTCTTTTCAGCAGTTATCTCTTTATCCCGTCCACTCTCTCATTGACTACCTGTGTTTCTCTCTACTGTATGCTTCCTTTTAGTCTTTCTTTTGCAAAAAGGTGCATTCTTCTGTCTGTGTAGAGTGCCAGTGCATATTGCTTCAGATGAGGGAAAAGATGAAAAGGATGGCATTGTATTCCTCTCCCCCCCCCCATTTCGTTCTCTACCCCCTCTCTCAGGCATATGAGGATTGCCTGCCCTACCGCTTTGTTTTTTTTCTCCTTTAAAGCCTTCTCTGCCCACCGGATCGTTCTGGAAGCCACTTCAAGATCGATTGGAATGAAACCTCCTTTTATCATCAGGGTCTCACAATTTTCTTTCTTTCTCAAACGCAAAACAAACCTGACAAATCTCCTTTGCTTCTCATCGAATTCTGTATACATGCTATCTAGGCATACATGGATTTCGTATTCATATAACCATATGGCACGCACTGTCTGTTTAAATATATTGAAGCAATCAGCGGGTGGAATCTCTTCCTCCCTTCCTATCTTCCCCATCAGTCCTTGCATACATCTCTCTGCTTTGATTAACCGCACCTCCATCATGGTCTCTAGGTTGCAGTCGGAAGATAGGACTAGTCCTAGGTAGGGTTGCTCTCTTATTTCTTTCATCAGTATTTCCCCCAGTCTAACTTCTTCTTTCTCTCTTGATGCGATGTAGCCAAACCGGACCAATCTCGACTTGTCTGCAAATAGAAGACGGAGCGGTTAATTTTTTTGAATGATGTTTGTAGATGTTTAAATTGAACAATTCATGATTGATTGATTGATATGTTCTGCCCTAGGGCCTTCCCGCTATGTCTATCTGTCACCAAAGCTAGCAGGACGGGGCGTTCTCTAGCCCAAGCTGAGGTATCAGACCCCGCCCTAGGGGCCCGCCAGAGTCTGTTGCCCTGACTGCTGCTGCATGATTGTTTATTGTTCAAGCCACGGCTCTAGATCCGTCATATCATCCGTATTGGCTTTCTGGCCTGAATATCGATCTAAAACGGCATGCGATTTAGGCTTCCTCACTCTTCTTATTCGCTTTATCAATCTTCTTCTATGGCTCCCTCCTTCCCTACCCTAATGCTCCTTCGGTCGTCTCTAAGTTATTAATCGTCTCCTCATATTCTTTTGTTAGTTTCTCGATCGCCCACTGCCTTCCGGTGATTCTTGCATGTCTGACTGCCAGAGCGTCTCCCTCTATGTATCCGTACCATCCTGGACACTCCTCAAATACCTTCCATCTGAATGACGCCCATCCTAAAAACTCATCCACTGCGGTATGACATTTATTCAACAGAAAGCAGAAAATCGTCGAGTTGTCTCTTTTTCCCTCTTTTCTGTTGAGCCTTTCTCTTTTTGTGGCTGCCTTTCTGGCTCTTTCTTCCATTTTGCTATCCCATTTCTGTTCTATCTTTCTGAACATCTCTGCTCTCTCTCTGTCAAAAATAGGATATTCTGTAACCAGATGGATTTCATCTTCCACCACCTCGATTCCCAACCACCCTCGACAGAACTGGCACATCCTTTTCTGTAACGGCACCTTCTCTCCTCCCCTTACCAGAATTTTTCCCTGAGTCGCAGCCACAGCTTTGTCTCCCACCCTGTATGCTGCTCTCCTCCTGTGTTCCGATCGCGGCGCCACTCTCATATAGCAAAAAGGGGCTCTCCCTATTTTCTCTTTGTCTATTTTCATTGTCGAGCCAACCTTTCTACCTGCTCTGTCTTCAAACAAAGAAAGGTGGAGACGGTTTCCGTTTGAGACCTTTCTGTGCACGTCAGCCATCATCACTCCTATTAGTTCTGCCTTCTCCTGACTGCTCTTCAGAGAAATTTCTCTTATGTTTCTTTCTATTCTATGTGCAAACGCCTCTCTCTTTTTCTCGTTTAGCTCATTTTTTGTTCTTTTCAGCAGTTATCTCTTTATCTCGTCCACTCTCTCATTGACTACCTGTGTTTCTCTCTACTGTGTGCTTCCTTTTAATCTTTCTTTTACAAAAAGGTGCATTCTTCTGTCTGTGTAGAGTGCCAGTGCATATTGCTTCAGATGAGGGAAAAGATGAAAAGGATGGCATTGTATTCCTCTCCCCCTCTCCATTTCGTTCTCTACCCCCTCTCTCAGGCATATGAGGATTGCCTGCCCTACCGCTTTGTTTTTTTTCTCCTTTAAAGCCAAGAGGGCCCTTCTTTGCCCACCGGATCGTTCTGGAAGCCACTTCAAGATTGATTGGAATGAAACCTCCTTTTATCATCAGGGTCTCACAATTTTCTTTCTTTCTCAAACTATCTCAAACGTAAAACAAACCTGACAAATCTCCTTTGCTTCTCATTGAATTCTGCATACGCGCTATCTAGGCATACATGGATTTCGTATCCATACAACCATATGGCACGCACTGTCTGTTTAAATATATTGAAGCAATCAGCGGGTGGAATCCCCCCCTCCCTTCCTATCTTCCCCATCAGTCCCTGCATGCATCTCTCTGCTTTGATTGACCGCATCTCTATCATGGTCTCTAGGTTGCAGTCAGCGAACAGGACTAGTCCTAGGTAGGGTTGCTCTCTTGTTTCATCACCATCTCCTCCAGTCTAACTTCTTTTTTCTCTCTTGATGTGATGCGGCCAAACTAGACCAATCTCGACTTGTCTGCAAATAAAAGATGGAGAGGTTAATTTTTTTGAATGATGTTTGTAGATGTTTGAGTTAAACAATTTATGATAGTTATGCAGTATTACTCATAACTACTCATGACATTACTTAGGAGAGCTGGCCCTCCCAACTTAAAATTTATATTTATAATTAAAAAAACAATTAATCAAATATATAGAATAGGATATAGAGGATTTATGTTCCGGGTTGCCTTACAGTCCATTGCTGGGCTATAGAGACCTGAATATGATGGTGTGAATGTTCTCTAGACATCTAGAAGGCTGCCATTACTCAACGTACACGACACGTAAGGGTCTGTTCAAACTCACCGTATGCATTGCTCCCTTTCCGAGAGGTTTCTTTGCTGATCGATCTAGAAACCTCAATTAATTCAAGCTGGAGACGAGATACGCACATAAGCTGCCTACAAGAACATGACATTATATCTAAAACGCACGGTGTCCATTTATCTTACGATCTGCACTGTCTGACATACGACAACAGACTGACAACTCTCAATCACACACCTATCAGATCAATTAGTCTGAATCAACTCTGTCTCCTCAACAAAGCACGTAGCCCCCATACGCTCACGCATGCCGTGGCCCCGCTGGCCAAGAATTCATGCCGCGGTATCTGATTGGGCCGCGCACGTCAGCCCCGCCCCGACTATCATATTCACAATCACCCCTCATGAATTCCATTCATGCACGCATACATAGAATGTGACTGCACGTAACGCCAACACCAGAACGTTCAGACTTTCAAAAATTTGGTCTAACAATCAGCTCTCTACTGACCAGTGGGCACCTACTTGACCGTTGCCCCCAAATCTGCCAACTCCTGCAAAACATACTCAAGCTCAGCCTGCTAATTAGGCTCACTCTTGCACTGCCTGCTGGCCAACTGATTCATAATTAAAGGCTGCGAGTCACTCATAACGAGAACCTTGGGGAACACTCCCCAAAGTTTCTTGATCAAGTTGAACATACTGAAGGAAAGCTTAACACCATCACACATTGCAAACAACTCTGCAGTGGTGGTGGACCCGAGCTTTTGAGTGCACTTCTTGCTCGCCCATATAACGGTGTTGTCCTCACTCACTCTCTTCAAATCACCCATCTCCTCTTAATCGAGGATCTGCATCTCCCATCCCAATCTCCTCTCTCTCAAACTTAATTAGTAGGACGCATCGATCCACACAGCAAGTACGGGCACCCTTCTCACCTTTTTTAGCTTCAAAGGCTTGGCTGTCACCTTTGCGTGCCACAGTGCTTTTTCAGTAGCCAGCACAAAGGCAAGAGACGGACGGGTGTTCGAGCGGGACAGGTAGAAAAACAAAAATGAGAGGCTAGGCTGGGTGCGAACCGCCCATCCCAATGCCCCCACATTCCTTTGCTGCTCCCTAGGCTGCTCCTTCTGCAATGAAAAATCGATATCCTTCTCGGTCGGAAGAAGGAGGTCTTTGTCTCTGATCGGCTTTTTCGCTTCTGGACTGACAGACTTTGCCATTTTTATGATGTAGACGCTCTGATCAAGGAGCATCTCACCATCTCTCATGCGCACCGACATGCCAACATAGGTGTGTATCTCTCTGTTGTCCATGTGCTTGCGCTCATCTATGTTGAACATCGTGCGTACTGCTACTATGTTATCATTGATAGATGGAGAAAACACAAACAGGTCGTCTACGTATATCACCATCAGACCAATCGCCTCCCCTTTCCTGTTTTTCTTTACAAGAATTGACTCACAAACCTCTGTCCACCCCAGCCCACGAACCTTCTTCTTAAAGAAATCGGTGTAACACTTGGAAGCATCGGCCAGTCCATAGACGGCCTTCACAATCTTGATGCACACCCCACAACACAAGCCAGGATAGACCTCAATCGGCAGGTTATGGGGCAAACAAAGCCATATAGCTTCACCGATCGGAGCCTGCAGGAAGGCAGTCAACACATCGACCTTCACTGCTTACCATCCCCGACTGAGGGCCCAAACAAACGCAACCATGATATAATGAGACCTACCAGACTTTAACATCATTTCAGACTTTGAAATATAGGAATAACATAGGGTGTTCTATTGTATTTAATCGTTGTTTATAAGCTTTTAAATTTAACAAACATTCTTTAAAACGTGATTCTTTTAAAATAAAAGGTAAAACAAAGAATTGAAGTTAGTTGTATCAATGTTAGATCATGGCTATATTTTAGTAAGCATAATAGTAGCTGCATAATTGGCATATCTATGCATATGATGCAATAAATGCGATCAAAAAGTAGATACAACTCTGTTACATGAAAGCTTGAACAGATACCGGATGCGATTGCAATGAGTCTGAGATTATTTCAGTTAGAATATCTCCCCAACCAGGTTTTTTCCCTCTGAGTTTTTACACATTCTTCCCATGGGAAGTCAGGGTACCACTCTTTCATTCTGTCAAGCAACGCAAAAGGCAACTCATTGCCCCTCTCTGTCAAAGAAAAACCCCAGCAAATGATGTTATCCATGGGCCAAGAATCTTTCCACAGTTTCGATTTTCCTCTTCTGGATGCACATTTTGTAGCACTGAGCTTTCCAAAGATATCTGAGGTGCCACCGTACCATTGAAGCAGCAGTTGTAAAGGATCTTTTCCCGTCTTTTGTGCCAAAAACCTAGCCAAAAACTGTTCTACCTGCATGAACGCACACGAAAAGAAAAAGAAAATATGCATGAATGCACGTTTTCCAGAGTATGGTCACCAGAAATTCTATGTATCTGAATGTCACCCTGTCTTTCCTTCACCAACCTTTCCGATGTAGAATGGTGCAGTATCTCCCTCTTGTTTGTCTACCCCCGTCTTCTGTCTTTCTCTGTGAAACTCAGGACTTCAAACCCTCCCCCTCTTCGCGAATCTGCGAATAAGGTTGATGTCACTGTATGTTTGGAAGGTGATGGGAAAGTATAACTCCGCAACAGCTTGCATGTGTTGTGCAGACTGAGCCCGCAGATTGTATTATTAACAGTTACAGAGCCGCTCGCTCCGCTCGCAACTCCAAATTGCATGCATGTCTTCCAACTGGCTTCCAACTGGCCAATACACGCCCGGAGAGGCGATAAGAAGAAGGCTTCGAAGTGGTTTCCAACTGGCTTCCAACTGGCTTCTCATACGCACGTTATATAGCTCTGTATTGGCAATACAGATTCGCTATGATTTTTTTTTTTTGCGTGCATGACTGGTCACGTGGGCATTAAATTTTGAGTCACGCGGGATTTTCCGCGCGGCACCCGCGGTGACTCCTGGTGGTGTATATCAGTAACTTACCTCCACCTAACGCCATTGTCGGCAATTTCCACGCAATCCATGCGAGCTATTTACGTCCGACGCATTGTACACAAAAACCGACGTTGCTAATGCTTGAGGGGCACATCCAGAATCAATTTTGTACTCTGACCTGCTCTTTTCGGGGCCATTGCCTCAAACGCATGCATGCAGCATGTATATACGATTCAGACGAGAGAAAGCAATGACTTGCATGATCTGTGTTCTACAGCTACCTTGGTTGTGCTTGCTATGATCATTCCACACTCATGCTTAACTTCAGCTTGAAAACTTGCACAAGACCCTGCAGGCAATCGCTGAAGCAACGCAAATAACGTTCAAAATGTTCCCGCCACGTGACCTTGAATTGCGTCGAGTTCTGGCTACAAAAGAAAAGACCACAGGACTCAGCGACGAGGAGATTGAAAAGCTTCAATTATTGAGAGCCAGTAAGAATTTTGTTAGAAGGTGTACATACAGAAGGAAGACCGGATAGGTGTTGGACAAGGAGGATCAACATGAACTTGACTTGCTGCTTGCAGCAGAAGCGGCCGTGAAAGAAGAAAAGATGTTCCAGAATGAAGGTCAGACACTCTTTCGACTCAGCAAGAAAACCGACCTTTCGAACCTCCGGCATAGCTGTTCTGATTGAATTATATTTGAACTGCTTTGCAGGTTTGCGACGAGCTAAGGATCGCCTCTTCAAGCGCACGCAGAGGACTAAAGAATCGACCTCCGCCGCTCTTGCAGCAGTGGAACCACCTCAGTCTGAGTTTCATCCGGTGTCTACACAGATGGAGATCTCAACCTGGAGTGGGGCTCGCCGGCGTCATATTCCAAGACTAGGCAACTGCCTGGTTGAGGCAATGGGAAGGCGTCTGAACCTATCTGCTGGAAATCTTTGCACGATCGTGTGCAAACGGCTTCGGTCAGCAGAAATTCAGAGTCGACTTTTGGTAAGGGGAATCTTGAATCCAACTGTATATGTGAGAAGCATGGCAAACGAGGGGACATCGGGGACAGACCTCGAGCTAGGACTGATTATAAAACTGTATGGATGCCGTATCACTGTTTTCTGGAAAGAAGAAGAGGAGGGGGAGTGGAAAGGACACTACCGCCTAAACCTGATACATCCAGATTGTCCTCAAACAGACGCTCCTTCGGTTTATCTGGTCCTCGAGAATGATCACTACGATCTGCTGGAGCCATGTGACTCTCTGTACAATGCTGATTTCGTTTTTTATGACGGAACGATTCTTTCATCGAGTCCAGGCGAACGGCGGGGCTCTCCTTCACTTTCCTGGAAACACGTGGTTGAAACAGGAATCAGACGGAATGCGAGAAGTAAAAGGCTACCTTCATTAGGTTAGTTAGTACCACCAGACTTTCTGCACAGAAACAGTATACCACTTCAGAAGTAAGGGGTAGATTTCTGTCTTTCTCCTCCCCGCCCGCCCGCTCTCTCTTTGTCTCTCATATTGTGCATGGGCGTGGTTGCAGATTCTCGCATACTGTCATCTCAGGGATGCGGACTCGGGAGGCGACTGTATATTCCCTCAGCTCTTCAAGCTGATGACTACATTTGAAACCAAGACAGACGCACAGTTTTTTGGTTGCCTCGTCAGTGTTTCGTATGCCTTCTTGTATGTACGCGCGCGCAGAAAGCATGTTCGCAAGGGCTTGCTCATCTCTCAGTGTATGATGCCTGCATCTGCGGGAGCAGCAGCTGCTTTGTCGTTCCTTGAGTCGTTGGTGAATTCGCTTATTAGTATCCTTGCTAGTCGGCTCTCTAATTCACTGAGCGATTGCAAGAGAGAAAGACTGAAGGAGCAACGGGTTGACATCTCGATTTGCTGCATCTGCATCTTTGTCTGCAAGTGGGTTTCTCTCGCTGTGTGTGTATGCATATGTGCTTCGCACGCTTGTTTCAATGTTCAATTGAACGTTAAGTTTTATTTCTATGGATACCTCTCTGCAGGCCTCTTCGTTTACAGACAAGAAAGCCATCCTGACGGTTGCGACAAAGATTGCCGAAGTGACGGGGCCCCCGACGATGCCCTCTGATTTCGTTGACATCATCAAAAATATCACTCAGCTCGAGGCTGCCTTCACTGAGGAGGCTATCGTCCGGATGAACTAGAACTTCATGGAGACCCTCATCCGAGTCAAGGAAACCGCAGAAGAAGACAGTCTGACAGTCGGCGCCGGACGAGTGAGTCAGCTTTTGAGAGCATTTTTATGCTGTGTGTGTTTGCGTACGTGCACTCGCGCGTTTGTGTATGTGTATGTATGTATATGTGTGTGTGTGTATGTGTGCATGGGTGTGTCAGCGCGCACACGTCTCTCTCTCTCTCTCTCTCTCTCTCTCGCTTATGTATGTGTGTGTGCGGTTATGTATGTGTGTGTGTGTGTGTGTGTCGTGTGTGTATGTGTGTGTGCGTGCGTGTGTGTGTGTGTGTGTGTGTGTGTGTGTGCATGCGTGTGTGTGTGTGTATGTGTGTGTGTGTGTATGTGTGTATGTATGTGTGTGTGTGTATGTGTGTATGTGTATGTGTGTGTGTGCGTGTATGTGGTGTGCATGTGTATGTATGTGTGTATGCGTGTCTGTGTGCGTATGCGTTTTTCACTCCCTCCATTCTGCTTCAGAAAGTGGATAGATGTGCTTGGTCATCGGTGAGTCGCGCATGTGTGAGTGCTCCTGTTTACGTACCTGTTTTTCTCCTCCCTACGCCTTTTCTTCTGATTTTACTCCCCCCCTTACGCCTTTCCTTCTCTGCTCTCGCTCGTTATGCCCTAACAGTAACCAAGAGCTCTCTTTTTGGCTTCTTGCGTCTGCTCTCATTTAACCCGCAAGGAGGGTATGGTGCATTGTCTGTCGGGTGGGGTGATGACAAACTGTGTGTCCATGATTCGTGTATTCGTTGTAATGATGACTTCTTACACAAGCTTTCTTCATGCAAGAAACGATGAGAAACGGTCGGATGAAAGGGAGTCCTTACACCAGATGGCTGTATTGAAATCAACTCGGATTGATCATATAATGATTGTAACGTACGCTCCTCTCTCCGGCGTGTCTGCATCCGATCTATTCGTCCGTAATGTTATCCGATCGCATTTGTTTTCGCTCCCAACCCGCCTGTTCGATGTCTGCCACGCGGTGCTGATAAGTGAATAACTTTTTGCTCATTCTCGCGAAAACCAACCAACTATGCATGCGCCGCCCGGGAGCCTAGCGCTTTAAGTAGGGTTAGGCATTCTCTAACTCATTAACTTAGTGACCAACTAACTATGTAAGTTTAGATTTAATTTACTAAGATAATTTGAATTCAGTTATTCTACTAAGCATTCATGTTGACATGATATTGTACTTAAACATTTATTTATGTGTAATCGAAATTATAAAAAAAAAATGTAGATACAATATTATGCATTATTATAATTGAATGCTAAAAGAACTCAAAAATTGAAATCTCCTGATACTGATAGGTTCAGCTTCAATTTTTTCTTTAATGTTAATTTTATCTTAAAAGAATCACGTTTTAAAGAATGTTTATTTAATTTAAAGGTATATAAACAACGTTGAAACACTATAGAATATCCGATATTTCAAAGTCCAAAATGATGTTAAAGTCCGGTAGGTCTCATTATGTCATAACCCTTGCCAGGCCTGCATCTGCAGTCCTGGAGTAGGTTTCGAGAAGCTCTGAATCTTGAGGGTCCTGAAACTCCCGGGCAATGAGCCTCAGGGTTGCTTTTCTGCTCGGTAACAGGTCTAGTCTAGCGGCAATTGCCGGTAACCGGTACTAATGGCCTCAGTCTGCCTTCCTTTTACCGACAAAAAAAATGATAAAAATTAGGGCCCCCCAAAAAAAATTTCGCCTGCGGCGCCAACCTTCAAAAACATGTTTTTAAGTGTTTATTGGCATTTGAAAAGCCTATTCACACACACAAAAAAATAAAAAAAATATTTAAAAAAATATAAATTTTTAATTGCTTCAGCCCTATAAGTGGTAAAAAGTTCTAACAGCTCTATGACAGCGTCTGTCCAACAACTACTCTCTTTTTTGACTTTGCTTCATCTCTCACTGTTCTGCTTCTCTGTATATCAGGCTTTGACCATCGTTAGAGAGCGATCAAAGTAAGAGACGGAAAAAGTCTACTTCTTTCTGAAAAACGAGGAGGTGGTAAGCTTGCGGCTCTGTACTTACGCAGCCCCTGCCCAGTTTGCTGAGGGGGGAGGAGCAAGAAGAACATTGCCTCTTCGAGCTCCTCCCGTGGTGCAGCTGGGTCTAGGGCTGGGTTGTCTCAGACGGAAAGAGGAAGGGGCGGATGCGGCTGCTGCACCGCGGCTGTAAAAAGAAGCCGGAGCGACCGGCGCCTGAGGGGACCGAACACCAGCAGAGGCTGGGGCAGAGGGGGGGAGAACACGAATCACGGCTTTTTTTGGAGAGCCTTCTTCTTCTACGCTGCGTCTCCCTCTTTTCTTCCCTCTTCTCTCTGAAGGCGGCGGGTCTCTGGGCCTTTCTTCCCCCGCCTCCTCTTCTTGTACCTGTACCTCTTCCTCTACTCTGCCCCCCCCGTTTGCCTCGACATCGTCTCTTACCTCTTCTTCCTCATCCCCTCCCCTCTCCTCCTCTTCTTCCTCGCTCTCTTCCTGAGACTCCTCTCCGTTGTTGGAATCGCGCAGGTGCATCTGTCTGGGCCAGCTGTGGTCATTGCGGCCAGCGGTTTTCTGTCTGTGGGCGCCCAGTGCAAGACAGGACCCATCGCTTCAACCTGTATCATGTTCAAGCACACTGGCCGCATAGCTGTCCCTACAAATGATGCATTGACTTTTTGAATTGACCTTAAGTCTGGCCTTAAGTGATTGATTGATTGACCTATAACCTAGGACTTAAGTTATTGAAAAGTGTTAGTGACTGTTAGAATTCTACCAAGTCTTTGCCAACTGCCAGCAAACTCTGCCGGTAATTACCGGTTACCGGTAATGAAGCTTGTCTACCGCCAAAAAAATCGGCAACCCTGATGAGCCTTAACTTCACAACTCTCTTCCCCTCCTTCAGCTTCCACGTCCGGACCCAACGGAGGGTGATACCCTTCACCCCCGGCTGGGGAGTCAAGGTCTGCGAAGACAAATCAGAGACAGAACAAACACACCACCGGGCTAGCTCTTTCCAATCTGCCTCTTTGAAGAGACCTTGCTCTATCTCCTCTTTGGTGGCTAAAATATGTCTTTTTACTTTGTTCTCTCTCTACAAAAGCTTTCTCCTAGGCTTTCTCGCTCTCTCTGTTTTCAGGACGGCACACGCGACTTCAAAGTATGTGTTCATTACCTTGCTAATCCGCTCCTCTATCAACTTGCGTCGCTTCTCTCTGTTCTCCCTCACTGCTGCTTTCCTTTGTTTCTTTGTCATCTGTGACCAACAAACAAACTCAGCTGCTCTCGCTTCTTTGGCAACTTGCTTTACTACCCCATCAATGGGGGACGGAAAGTCAACATCAACGGGATCGGAGTTCTCAGCAACAGGCTGAGGGACTGGGGGCTCTGGCTGTGGAGCCTCCTCTGCAAGGCGCTGCAGAATAGACTCAGAGAGTCTGCCCTCGGCAGGCAGATCAAAACACTCCACGATGTCTTTCTATGCGATTCGATCAAACTTGGCAAGACGAAAAGAACCATCCTCCCGCTTCTTCAGTCTCGCAATGCTTGCCCCCCTCAACTACTGTTCCCCCTCCCTAACTATCTGAGCAGAGAAGAGGGCGCCGTTGGACTTTCTCGTGAAAACGCCCTTCAGTATAGAGGAACGAACACCTCTGGATGAATCTACAGGAGGCAACTCATCCTCTGCATCCACATGGTCTGACAACGCATCATCAGACCCGACCACCCCATCTGTGCGGTCATCATCGGCATCCCACCCAACCCAGAAGTCTCTGTCTGACTCTCTGCTGGGAATCTCCTGCTCCTTCCTTCCATTTATTCCCCTTCAGTCGGTATCGAAGTCTCTTGTTCCTACGCCAACCCACTCTTCTAGAACGATGTGAAATAGATGGACCTACAGTGCTTTCCATCTCCCTCCCCGGCAGAAAAGAACCGAAACGACCCTTAGCCCTATTACCCTCCCAAAAAGAACATGCTCACTCTTTTCAAAGGGCAAGGAACGACGGAAAGGAGGGTCAGTGATATGCACAACATCACCGCAAGAAATGGAAGGAACGCCAGATGGCTGACTAAACACACACACATTTGGAGAATGGCCAATCGAATTATGTACCACGTCATTCAGTATATTGGCAACACCCGGCAAGACAGCCGGCCACATGAAAAATGGAATGCATGCTTGCAATAAAAATTTGTTCAAAAGAGAAATGAAGGTCAAATTGGCTCTCTCTACAAATGCTTGAACCTCAAGAGTGCTTGGCAAGCCAAATTCATTATCAACCCCCTCATTTTCATACACTCAAAGATACCTTTCCTCTCCCGAAAACTCCCCACCGTTGTCTGACCGAACAATCAGAGGCTTTCCGAAGCCAACAACCTCCTAATGGTGGATCCACGAAAGAAGGTGCCTCTCTGCATGGTCTTTTGACCGAAAGGCCTTCAGAGAGACGCGACGAAACTTCCAATCAACAATCACGGAGACGTACTATCTGAACCCCCCGTAATTCTTCTTCTTCATGTCCTTGATATCGTGGTAGATGATCCTGTTAAACTTCTCCGAGGGACGCCTGTCCCCCGAAGACGATTCTTCGTCATTTCCCTCGCTCTCATCGTCACCCCCCACTCCGGAGGGCGCCTCCTCTGCCCTAGCCCTCTTTTTCTTTCCACGCTTCTTAGCGTTCTACCCCCGATACTTCAAATGTTGACGGCGGAAGTTGACTTCCCGACACGTCTTACACTCCCTCCGCACATCCTTGCACTCTAAGACTTGCAAGCTGTACGAGAGACCGACCCCCTTCTCTCTTAACATTAAAAAGAGTCGCTCCCCCGTTGCGTACGCAAGACGAGAATGTAGCACATATAGGAGATGCTTTTTATTTTCTGCAGAAAAAGACGTCTCATCTTTCCTTTCCCTTGCACATGCAGAGAAAAAATAAAAATGAAGAGACTTGGCTGGCTAGACTGCCATGTCTGCACTCCTCCTCAAGTATGCCGACGCCACCCCCCATCGGTCTTTCACCTCAGTCTCAAAAAAGGGAATAAAGGGAACGGAACCAGACTGATCAACAGGCGCAACAAAACGATTGCCATTGATGTCAGTAAGTCTCAGCTAATTCGGCTTCCCACTTTCCTCCCCAAGATAAAGCTCTTTCTTTGCATATGCGAAAAGAGCACGACCAACGGACGAGTGAATGATGGCTTTTTCAAACACCAGACGCACCCTCCCCGTTTTGTCTTTAATGGGGAGGTGACACGTCTTTACCTTATCACTCTGGAGGCCTACAACATTAGAGGTGAGACGGAACTGCACTGTTCTACTCTCTTCCGACACAACAAACTTCTCATAGCAAGGAGGCAAAAGAGATAAAGAACAACCACTAATATCACTCAACTCTAACCGACAGTTATCTTCCTCTTCTCCAACGAAAGCGACAAGAAAAACCTCAACAGGATTTATAGGTCTATTCTCCACCACTTCATCAAACTCATCATCAGCAAACTTCTCAGCGTTACGGAGGGTGCCTCGAATGAACCCCCCCCGCCCTGCAGCTCTTCTGGAATTTGCTTTGTATTCCGAGGAGGAGCTACTTTGCCCCCCGGAGGCAGGAATACTTACAAACCTGAACTGGCAGAGAAGGAGGACATCTCATCCCATTCATCCCCCTTTCTCATGTCAAAAGTGGTACCACAGACTCGTGGAATCGCTGCCCCGGCGGCCTCTCTCCCCCGCTATCTCTTTTTCGAGCAGCAGCTCACAAAGTTTCCCCAGCCTCCGTCGATGGACGTCACCCCGGACCAGCGCTCCAGCCTGCTTACCCCTTTGATCCGCCCGCTCCTCCTCATTCCTTTGTCCCCTTTTCTGCTTCGCGGGCATCCAGACGTTGGAGCTAGCGTTGGGGCCAAGAAAAGCTAGCGCAGGTGCCAGGATAGGGGCCAGGTCGTCTCGAGCACAGAGAAAAGACTCAAACACAGACAGGCATGCAGTGAAAGGGAGACAAACAGGAAGCGGGGGGAGCCAACCCCCTCTCTCCTCCCGTTGGCTCTTCCCAGGTTGCCATACTCACTCTTCTCTCTTTCTAAATCACGCCTCCTTGATGCCCTTGACTGTTTTTGATTGGCAGGCATGGGTGTAAAGCGACGCGACTGACACAGACCAAATGAAAACAAACTACAACGACTGACCCAGAGAGACAGCTGTCGCATAGGTCCTCAAGCGCCGTTCCTGATCAAGCGCCCTCAAAATCAACGGAACCTGCATTTCATCGTATCTCTGAGAGGCAACAAAGCCAAAAACGACGGTTCAAAGCAAACATCTGCTCAACAGTGCATCATACGCTGACCGACACAGAGAGACGGAAATGAACACTCACCAGAAAAAAGGCGAAAGCAATCCTAGCTCCTCAGCAAAGGCAAAAAAAAATCCCAGATCCTGCATGCAGTTACAGAGCAAGAAAAGAATAAAGTTCCAGGCAAGGGTCAGAGGTGCATCATGCTCCGACATGATGGAACGGCTTGTAAGCTTTGAGGAAGACAAATGGATGAACCCACTAAAGAGCACGCGAAGGCCCCTCTGGCTCCCTCAAACAGCCCAGTGGGAGTCCCAAATCCTGCCTGCAGATACATACCAAGAAGATAAGGAAGTATGGGAGTTTGGGCAAAGATGGGCGAGCGCCTGATATGATGTAACGAGGGTCACGGCCAGCTCACGTCTGAGAGGAGACGGAACCTCAAACTTACCAGAAGGAAGACAAAGACAGCCCCAGTTCCCCTAACGAGGCAAGCAAGAGCTCAAAAGCTTATATTGGGGCACGTAGCAGAACAAGACGTCGACCTAAGATTGGGAGCAAGACGACCCTCTCCAATTTTACCTACCTCACCTACTTGATAGAACGAGATGGGGAAATAAACCCATACCCAAAAGAAAAGAGACGGCTGAGGTTCCACCTAAAGTCTGCTGCCGCACGCGTATGTCAAAATCGGATTCCGATCCAATTTTAAATCCCCTTGAAAGCTTTACGAGCCGCAGCATACGCAGCCGCCGCGGACTATTAATTATTTGGGGGGGCGTGCGGATGCAGGCTTGCACTCGGTCATACACCGTTATACGTATAGGCGCAATACATTTTTTCTATAGCACTCGCTAACTATGATTCATGAACGCAAAAATGCACTTGCAAAATATTGAAAACTCTTTGTTTCTACTTTTTAACCACTGTTTACTGCCCAAACATGCCTGCGGGATAGGGTTGTTTTGGAGACCGTTTTGGTGTTGGAGACCGTTTTGAAATTTTTTCCCTTAAAATGCCCCTTCTTCCCACACCCAGGCGTGTCTCTCATGCCGCAGGTGGCGTTCTTAGTAGGGCACTTCTCTCCCCTGTGCACAAACCCACAGCTGGAGCAGCGGAAACCGGAGGGACTGGATGGGGAGCTGCTGGACGAAGCAGCATTGGCATCATGGGAGGGAGTCACTTCCCTCTTGCACGGTTGCCCCAGTTTTACTAATATTCTCCTGGTGAAATGCCCGGATTGTCCACGGTATGTCTGGGCATGTGCCATGGGAGTCGGGGGACTGACCAGGTATAGTACCTGAGATAGGTCCGGGCACTTAGAAAAAAATCCTAGGGAGTGTATGGGGGACAGGTCTAGGCAGTTCCTAAAAAATTTTTAAGCATTAAAAACCAAAATAAAAGATTTTCCTGGGGATGATAAACATGCTTATAGTTGATTTAAAACTGATAAAATGTAATAATGTGACAAAATGTGACATAAAGGCATGAAACTTTTATACTTTAAGGTCTTTATCCACTCTTTCTCTACCTTTTCCTTAATCTATTTCTCTTTCTTCTTCCATATACAGAGCAGAAGTAAACAAAGACTTCTTTTCCTCAGAGTAGTTGTAGTAACAGTCACTATGCCTGGTAAATCTTTAGCTATTGCCTGGTTTATCCCTAGAAATATGCCTAGAAACTCTTAGGAAAAATCCTAGGCATTTATTAAAAAAAAAAAATCCCTGGGACCTCTCAGCCACAAGCCCAATTTGTCGTACGTATATTTGGGCATATACGTCAGAAATCGGGAGATATTTTGGGCATTCATCCTAGGAGAATGTCAGTAAAACCGGGGCAACTGTATGCCCTTCTTCCCCTTTCTTTTCTTTTCCTTCTTCGCACGTCCCTCTGCCGCTCTAGAAAACTCCTGGTGCTTGGGAGGTGGGGTCGTCTTAGGCTTGGACGACTCCTCCACCTGTCTGCCAACCCTCTTCCAGGACTCTTATGGAGAATCTTGGCACCCTCGACAAGACAGGGACGGATCTCGGCATACGTCAAAGCATCGGACTCCTTCTTCAATTCACTGGCTGCCTTCCTCACTCCATCTAGCTACTCCTTATCCCAGCACATCTTCTCAAGAGTGCGCTTTTGAGTGGAAGGATCAAGCTTGTAGCCTTTCACCTTTGCTTTGGCAAGGAGCTTGTCCTCCTTCACCAGGGCCTGGAAAAGGTCGTTTCCCCTCTCCCTCTTTATTGTAATGTACCTCTCCTCAAACTGTCTATGTTCCGATTCTTTGGGATCAAGAATTGTGGCGGTAACAGCGGCGAGAAGATCCTCCCCAAACTTCTGCTCCTGCTCTTCGATGGTGAGCGTGCTGTCTTTGAGGTCGTCGAACTTCTTGAAAGCACGCAACAACGCCAGGGTCCAGAGCTCTTTCCTCTCACCATCATCCGGAATGAACTTGGCCTTGAGCTGGAACTTGGCAAACTTCAGGAACTCTCTTCTTCAAAGGTTGAAACCTTCCATGGAGTTCAGTAACTTCAGTTTGTTCATCTAGTTGAAGTAATGGGGCTTGGAAGGAGAAGGGGAAGCACTCAGTCTGGCAGCTGCAGGAACCTGGAAGTTGTCTCCTGGCATTTCAAAACGTCTGGAACAAAAAAAGAACGAAATGTTTGAGCCCACGTGGAGAACACCAAATTATGATGGTGTGAATGTTCTTTAGACGTCTAGAAGGCTGCCACTACTCAATGTACACGACACATAAGGGTCTGTTCAAACTCACCGTATGTATTGCTCCCTTTCCGAAAAGTTCCTTTACTGATCGATCTAGAAGCCTCAATTAATTCAAGCTGGAGATGAGACACGCACACAAGCTGCCTACAAGAACGTATGTCTAAAACGCGTGGTGTCTGTTTATCTTACGATCTGCACTGTCTGATGCACGACAACAGACTGACAACTCTCAATCATACAACCATCAGATCAATCAGTCTGAATCAACTCTGTCTCCTCAGCAAAGCACGTAGCCCCCGCACGCTCGCGCATGCCGTAGCCCCCATGAATTCACGCCTCGGTATCTGATCGGGCCAATGTGATGCACATCAGCCCCGCCCCGACTATCACATTCACACTGAATTATAGAATATGATAAAATTTATTAATGTATGTTTCGGGTGTTGATGATGCAGGTTTTGGGTGTTGCTCAGGCCGACTCCCTTAAATAGAACGTACGCCGTCAGCTCATGTTAGCCGTCAGCATACCATACTTATCTCTAGTCAGCACCTTCGTACGTGTGTGAGAGTTAGTGAGAGTTCGCTTTCCTGGCAGCTGCCACGGCTTAATTGTATCAAACGCTCTTTCCGGGGCTATCCAATATGCATGCATACCGATACGTACAACACGGTATCCCGGCCCTACATTAATAATTGAACTAGCCTGGTCTGTCAAAAAAATGAGCCGGTCAAGATTACCAGGCCCGTGAAATATCCCTGGCTTGTTAAAATAGCGTGGCCCGTCAAAATAGCCTGGCTCGTCAAAAATCCCTAGCCCATCAAACATTTATGCCAATTTTATGGCCCGTCAAATATCCCCAACCGGATAATTTCAATTCCTAGGCATTCACCCTTTTTGCGCGCGCGCGCAATCAAGGCACTCACCCGTATAGCGTTTGGTTAATTTTTTGTTTGCGGGACCATTTTAGGTGGTGGTCTTTCCGGGGCCGGTCGCGGGGCGCGTGGTTTGTATCTAAAAGAGACAAAAGAGACATGGATCATGGGATTAGATTCTTACGCGTGCACGCGCGCGCGTGTGGCTAAAAAAAAAGGGCTTGTCCGTGAAAGCGAATCTACTATACTTAACCCACCGAGCCTTTTTTTTTTAACCACACGCGCCTGCATACGTTTTTTTAGACATACGCGCGGGGGGGCGCGGGGGCCCCGGAAAGCTACCGCTAAAAATGGTCCTGCAAGCGAAAAAAACATGCCGTCTACGGAAAGACCACCGCTAAAAATGGTTCCGCAAGCGAAAAATTAACTAAACACTATGGGTGAGTGCCTTGCGCGCGCCGCGCCATATATGACTCGCGCCCGCGAAAAGGATGAGTGCCTTGGAATTCAAATTATCCGGCTGGGGACATTTGACGGGCCATAAATGTTTGACGGGCCAGGAATATTTGACGGGCCAGAGATATTTGACGGGCCAGGCTATTGTTTGACGGGCTAAGGATATTTGATGAGCCTGGCAGTCTTTGACCAGCTATTTTTTTTTATAGGCCAGGCTAGTCTACTATACTTAATACGGTAAGCCTTTTTTTTTTAGCCACACACGTGTGCATGCGTTTTTTTAGACACAAATCCCGCGCCCAAACCATGCGCGACCGGCCCCGGAAAGACTACCGTCAAAAATGGTCTCGCAAACGAAAAATTAACTAAACGGGTAACTCCCTCGGGGTGAGTGCCTTGCGCGCGCCGCGCCATATGACTCGCGCCCGCGGAAAAGGTGAGTGCTTTGGAATTGAAATTATCCGGCTGGGGACATTTGACGGGCTATAAATGTTTGACAGGCCAGGGATTTTTGGCGAGCCTGCTAGCCAAGCTCACTAACCAGCCTGCGTCAGGCTATTTTGACAGGCCATGTACACGCTATTTTGACGGGACTAATGGCCGGTATGCTGGGACGTGCTATTGTATTGTATTGTATTGTGCTATACATCCATGAACCCTCAAGAAATTTTTTGATAGGCCAGGGATATGTGACGGGCCTGGTGATCTTCACCGGCTTACTTTTTTGATAGGCCAGGCTAGTGTGCAATATAGTAATGGACTTTCTGGGGCCCCCGCGCGTCAGAGTCGCCGAGGAAAAATCCCGCGCGAGCTCCGTGCGAGCGGCTACGGAGATGGCATTTTGGGAAGGAAGTGCCCCCCCAGCGGATTTGCGGGATTCCCTGGCCCACAGTAAGTATAGTAGATCTGCATGCACTTCTTTCTGCATATATATACTTTCATGCTCGTCCATCACCCCGGGCGTCACCCTAAAAAATGGGGGGGGGACCACCCCACCCGTGCCAACTGACCCCACCACCGCCACAGGCATCGACACATACGAAGGGGGAGGGTACCCCCCCTTCAAGGAAGCATTTCACCGCCGTCAACCCTCTTCTACCCCCTCCCCCCCTCTCCAGTCTTCTGATCCCATCCTGCCGCCGTCTTTTTGCCAACTCCTCCCCCCCCTTGGCTTCAAAATCGTTCCCGCCGTCACTTGGTATGGGTTTTGTCCCCGGCTGGCAATGACGAAGGTCAGTCATTTTTCTACTCGAAGGTCCAGTCAGTCAGTCAGTCAGTCAGTCAACCAATCAGTCAGTCAGTCAGTCAGTCAGTCAGTCAACCAATCAGTCAGTCAGTCAGTCAGTATATGTACGTATGTCTATGTATACCTGTGTCTGTATCTCCTCGCTGTCACTATCGAACGGGGCACACAGAAATATAGGCAGTGAGGGAGGCACCAAGGCAGACACACCGGCCAGCCAGTCAGTGAGTCAGTCACAAAGTCAGGCAGTCAGTCCCTCAGACACTCAGTCAGTCAGCTGGTCAATCAGTCAGTCAGTCAGTCAGTCAGTCGGTCAGTCCACCAGTCAGCCGGCAAGTCAGTCAGTCACTCAGTCAGTCAGTCAGTCAGTCACTCAGTCACTCAGTCACTCAGTCACTCAGTCACTCAGTCACTCAATCACTCAGTCAGTCAGTCAGTCAGTCAGTCAGTCACTCAGTCAGTCAGTCAGTCAGTTAGTCAGTCAGTCAGTCAGTCAGTCAGTCATTCAGTCACTCAGTCACTCAGTCACTCAGTCACTCAGTCATTCAGTCACTCAGTCAGTCAGTCAGTCAGTCAGTCACTCAGCCATTCAGTCAGTCAGTCAATCAGTCAGTCATTCAGTCAGTCAGTCAGTCAGCCGGTCAATCAGTCAGTCAGTCAGTCAGTCCACCAGTCAGCCGGCAAGTCAGTCAGTCACTCAGTCAGTCAATCAGTCAGTCACTCAGTCACTCAGTCATTCAGTCACTCAGTCACTCAATCACTCAGTCAGTCAGTCAGTCAGTCAGTCAGTCAGTCAGTCAGTCAGCCGGTCAATCAGTCAGTCAGTCAGTCAGTCAATCCACCAGTCAGCCGGCAAGTCAGTCAGTCAGTCAGTCAGTCACTCAGTCAGTCACTCAGTCATTCAGTCAGCCGGTCAATCAGTCAGTCAGTCAGTTAGTCAGTTAGTCAGTCAGTCAGCCGGTCAATCAGTCAGTCAGTCAGTCAGTCAGTCAGACAGTCAATCAGTCAGTCAGTCAGTCAGTCAGTCAGTCAGTCAGTCAGTCACTCAGTCAGTCAGTCAGTCAGTCAGTCAGTCAGTCCACCAGTCAGCCGGCAAGTCAGTCAGTCAGTCAGTCAGTCAGTCAGTCAGTCAGTCAGGAATAGAGGTTTAAGGAGTAGGGGTGGCACTGCTTTACAGGGAAAGTCGCTGGCCAGGAGCTTTTGGACGTTTTGGAGAGGTGCAGATTGGACGGTTTTTCACTTCCTGTCTCACTATCCCACTCGTTCTCGTTCAAAAGATATGCTTGCATCTCTGCATATTTTTTTCCTTCTCCGTGCAGGTGACTTGAGGGTGCATGGAGGTTTAAGCAGTGGGGGTGCTTTACAGGGAAAGTCGCTGGCCAGGAGCTTTTGAACATTTTAGAGAGGTGCAAGTTGGGCGGCTTTCCACCCCCTGTCTCACTGTCCCACTCCTTCTCGTTCAAGAGATATGCTTGCCTCTCTATAGATTTTCTTAGTTCTCCGTGCAGGTGACTTGAGGGTGCATGGAGGTGCAAGCAGTGGGGGGGTTTTGCAGAAGCTGCACCGAATTAGAAGCTGAGAGCGAGATAGTAAAGCCTGCTCGCATGCACCTTTGATACTGCAAACAAGGTTTTCAATAATAGAAAAAAAATGCGTGATGTTATGGTATTGCTACGCACATTAAAAGTGAGGCTAGGATCACTAAGTATAACTACCTTTACTTTTGATCAACAAAAAGAAATATTTATAACTTTTGAACCACAAAGAATTAGAAGCTAAAATTGAAACAGTAAAGCCTTTTTAGCTGGATCTTTTATACTGTAAACAGGTTTTTTATTACTAGGAAAAAAATGTGTGATGTTATGGTATTGTTATGTAGATTGAAAGTAAGGCTAGGTTCACTAGGTAAAACTACCTTCACTTTTAATCTACAAAAATAAATATTTATAACTTTTACACCACAAAGAATTAGAAGCTAAAATTGAAACAGTAAAGCCTTTTTACATGGATCTTTTATACTGCAAACAGGTTTTTCATTACTAGGAAAAAATGTGTGATGATGTTATGGTATTGCTATGTAGATTGAAAATAAGGCTAGGATCACTAAGTAAAACTACCTTCACTTTTAATCTACAAAAATAAATGTTTATAACTTTTACACCACAAAGAATTAGAAGCTAAAATTGAAACAGTAAAGCCTTTTTACATGGATCTTCTATACTGCAAACAGGTTTTTCATTACTAGGAAAAAAATGTGTGATGTTATGGTATTGTTATGTAGATTGAAAGTAAGGCTAGGATCACTAAGTATAAGTACCTTCACTTTTAATTTTTATGCACGCAAGATCATGCTGAGATCCCATCTTTTACTCAGATTGACGCCCACGCAATTTGACGGAAAACCTTCTCAAGCTCTCCCTTGGGAACATCAAAACGAATCATGTGCCGATCGAAGGGGTCCTTTGCAGAAAAATCAAAGAAATATTCCGTCCCCTCAGATTTGGTCTCTCTCTGCATCGGAAAAAGATGCACCACCACAGGATGGTGATTTAGCTCTGCATTGATTTTTCCCTTCATCATGACAAGTTTTGCCTGCTTGTATGTACTCTTCCCAGAAAGACCCCTCCCATATATAGAAAGGACCACCCAAATTCCTTGCAGCTTTGAGGCATTTTTTTTCATGTACCTGTGAGAAGAAGCGAGAAGCTGTCCCTCTTCTGTGATTTCTACAATCGACCCTCTCTCAAATTCTGATGAGATACGAATAGCAATTAAAAGAGGCGAAGGAGCAGGGCCTTGCTCTGTCTGTGCTGTGACTGGCTGAGATGGTGCCACCCACCGAAAAAAGTGTGTCTGAGCTTTTTCTTCTCCCTTTCGGCTGCCTTTGTAGGGCTTATTCAACCCTGCTGCATCGTTCTTTGCAAAGTGGATCAATCGATTCACCGCATCTTCCTGCGACTCTGCTTCACCAATCTTTTCGAACGCATCACAAAACTTGCCCAAAGCACTCTTCTCATCCAGGGCTATCACTTGAGGCGCTTCAGACACAGGTCCTTCTCTGTCCAAAAGAGTGTCTTCCTGCATCAAAAAGTCTGTCACCACCTCCAAATTGGCCTCTCTCTGTTCGGTCTGCCCTGATACATTTACCTCTGCATCACTGTCTTGCAACTTCCCTTCTTCGGTAAACTGATCTACAGCATTCGTTTCTCGTAAATGCTCTTCCAAAAGCCTCTGGATTTCATCAAGATTGATCTCCTCATCAACCTTGAGATCATCCTTTCCCTCAACCCCCCTCATCTCCTCTGCAAGATCATGCTCACAGCCATCATTGTCTGACAAGTCGTCGCCATCTCTGTCAAAGTCGGCAGGCCTCACTTCTTTCTCTCCGACAATGGCGTCTGCCGTCGTTTCTGCAGCCATGACGGTCGCAGCAGCAGCAGCAGCAGAAGTCTGACCTCCCCCTCTACCACCTCTTGCAGTTCGCGTCACTTCTTTCCACACAACTGCCATCTCTTTGAAATTCTGATACTTTTGACTAGTAAACCTGGGAACAGGAATGCCAAGCTTTTCAAGTACCACTCCCACACCCTTCGTTGCTTGTTTGCTCACAACAAAACAAGTGACCTCTTCTGAAAGAAACGTTGGCAGTTTTGCTGTCTCTCTTGTGTCAAGCGTGAGCTCTCTATACCCGCTTGCCCCTTCAACACGCACAGGTGCAGCGTCGACTGACTCACCCATCCCTAAATCTCCTTTTGCTTCCTCTCTTTTTTCTCTCTCTGCCTTCTCCCTCTCCAATTTTGCCCGCGTCTCTTCCTTTAAAGTTCGTTTACGGCACAGGTCTAAGTAGCCTGCTGCTAAACACTCACGCGAGGAAGAAAGAAAGCGAACACCGCCATGGTGATGTTCGATGAGGCTGTTGTTCTTTCGCTGAGGGGTCGAAGTCTGTGCATACGTAACTGTGGATCCAATCCACGCTGAACGGTGATTCCTGCGGGTGGCCTCTGCATACCCCTCCACACTTTCAGTCAACATGCCAGAAATCCACCTAGCTCGAACGTTTTCCTCAGCCACATTCTGACTTGTTCGGTCTAATCCTTTATTCGAAAGAGAGAGATGACAATTGATTTGGAGAGCAATCTAAATGAGGAGAACACCCGCCTTCATGAATGGATGAATGTTTTCATACTCAGCCACGGCTTTGATTGCCGCTGGGGAAGAAAACAGCCAGGTCGTAAAGTCAGAGGTGTGATCTTTTGGCCTCCACACGCGGACTGGAACAGAGGGGAGAAAAGGAAAGAGGCCTGCATCAATGAGGAAAGGGCCAATCGAGAGGAGGCGGGATCCCATTACCACCGCACGGTGGAGGCGGGGTCCAACGGAACTGTGCGCCTACCTGAAGGCCGGCTGCTTCCAACCGGTTATCTCCAATCCTGGAGGAAGAGACCAACTGGCACATCCTCGTCGACCCCTCATTTGCACACCTTGCCATATGAAGAGACGTGAGCCCCTTCAAGACACCCATGGTAGAAACCTTTCCTTCAAACTGAGAAAGCTCTCCGTCTTTAGAATACTTCAATGCCAGCGTGAAATACGCTGCTTGTTCTTCAACTATGAAGAATGATGGGTTGTTAGAGCTGGAAAGGTACTGGATTCCCAAACAGGGGGGGGGC
>JAHBMJ010001843.1:0-24901 GCA_018398765.1 Chromera velia
CTTTCTCTCTCTCTCTCTCTGTTTTCTCTCTCCCCTCCTCACATGAACACAGAGACAAAATGAGTGAGAAAGGGACGCGCAAATGCACAGAAGCATGCGAACGGAAACGCACACAAGAACTTCTTGCCCCAACCTTCTGATATCTTCTGAGGATCTCCTCCGTTTCCCTCTAAGACCGACATGCATGATGAAGAGATCACTAGCGGCGACGTAGAAACATTGAAGGGCCGGGAGAGTTAAATCGCAAAAGAGCAAAAACAAAACGCCCAATTCGGAAGTAGTGCGAAGTATTGATCGACCAACCGATAGAAGACTTTCTCCTTGCCCCAAACTTTCCCGGAGTCGATTTCCTTCCCGGTGTGCTGTGTTGCGACTTGTCATTCGATTTTCCCTCCTGCAGGAGAGACCGCCAACGCACACATGCACTCCAAAAGAAACATTACGCAGATCGCGCGCGCGCACACACACACACACACACATACACACACACGCTCCGTCCAGTGGCACCCACCCACGCACACACACGAGCAGAGACAGAGACAGACACAAAGATAGTACGTGTGTTTGTGTGTTTGTGAGAGAGAGGAAGACAGAAAGAAAGCGAGACTGCTACACACACATTACTCTCTCTCTCTCTCTCTCTCACACACACACACACACACACACACACTTTTACACACACTCACTCTCTCTCTCTCTCTCTCTCACACACACACACACACACACACACACACTCACTCTCTCTCTCTCTCTCTCTCTCTCACACACACACACACACACACACACACACACACACACACACAGAGAGAGAGAGAGAGAGAGAGACAGAGAGAGAGAGAGAGAGAGAGAGAGAGAGAAGAGAGAGAAAGAGCTAGAGTGAGAGCGAGAGAGAGAGAGAGAGAGAGAGAGAGAGAAAGAGAGAGAGAGAGAGAGAGAGCCAGAAAGGGGTCACTTTTGATGAGGAGAAGCTGTGGCAAAAGCCTGCGAAGGGGGAAAAACTTCCTAGGCAGCATGAAAAAGAAGATTGACGAAACCAGTTTTTCGGCATGTGCACTCTCTTAAAGTGGGCCAAAATCACTCTCAGACTACCCACCTTCGACGCTCCTTCGTTCTGCCTGCCCTTCGTCTGTGGCTCTGTGGCTCTAGAGCTGAGTGTTCCTGCAAGGAAGATAATTAAATAGAGCAAAAAAGTGTGATACAATTGATGTACTCATCGAAGAGAAGGGTGTGGAGAGGTAAGCGGCGCTTGTGACTACTCGTACAAAATCTGAGAGGCTCTGAGTCGGAAAACAACTTATACAGTGTCTTTGACTGTAACTTTGACAGATAGACAGTCTATCAGCTGCTGTCATTCCAGATGTGACGCTGCCCGGCTCACCTTCTCTCTTCACCACGCACTCCAGCGACACGAAAGGCTTTGCCGTGACCTCCGTTCCCTCAGGTTGCTCTTTCTTTGTTTTGGACTCGACTTTCGTCTTGAGGTGCGACTGCTGTCTCAGTGCGATGTCGAGCGCCTGCAAAGGAGGGGATGCAAAAAAAAAAGAGGGACAAGGGATCCATCCAGAAAAAAAAAAAAGTTCAACAGCACATATCATGAACGCCCACATAGCACAGCGTCACTATCAAGAGAGAATGAATCAGATCCCGACAGATATACTGGAGTCAACTTAATTGTTTCATCATTGACTGAACGTCATTGAAACGAAATAAGTGGATCATTCACGAGAAAGCAGAAAGTTTTAAACAAAAAGCAAGAACGAGGATTCAAAAAGGGGACACAGGAAAGAGAAATAACAGGAAGAGTGAACAAAACGGACCTCTGCCAGTCGTGAGTGAGAGGAGTTCACGTCAAGGGTCCTGGAAAGCCAATCCCTCCACTGTGCAAAGATTCTGAACACCATGGCTTTGCTTCTCTCATGTGCTCCCATCTCCGGCCGCTGATTCAGAAAGATCTTCTGAAATCCATCCATCCACACGTCTTGATCCTCCCAACAGAAGTCAAGATCCATCTTCCGGAACGTAAAGTCGCCGAAAGACTTCACGATGCAGACGCAGCGAAGAATGATCTCCCCCAAACGTTTCCGATCTTCGGCATCCCTTTTCCTCTCCTCCTCGTCAACAGCCAAAGAAAAGACTTCTCGCACCACGTACTGGACGCAGTCAAAGACTTCCAATTTGACGGTTCAACTTGACCTGATGATCATTTGCTCCTCCTCAGTCTCTTCCTTCTTGAGTCTCACCAAAAGGTCCCTGGTGATCATGTCAATCAGCCTGAGGGAGTCCACCACGTTGTGAGACTGCAGATCATATCTCTTCCGTCTGAGCTCCCTCTCCACAACCTTCATGCATCTCTCGACTGTCAGCGCGTGGTCTCTCAGATCGATCATGTTGAAACAGAGACAGCAAAGGGCAGCAAGAACGCACACGTGGCCAGCCTCACCCCGGCGGATAACGAGGGCGAGCCGCCCAAAGTTCTCAACCACAGTCTGCCTCTGCAGGTGGATGGATTTCTGGAAAAGTTTTTCGGCGACGTCCAGGCAGGACTTGTCGGTCGCCGACTCGGAAGAATCTTTTGCACCGTCTTCGATGACCTCAATGAGCTCATTGGAGAGACAACTACCTCCAAACCAGAGTTCGGCGTGTTTTTCTATGTGGAGGTTCTTCTGATACTGCAACGATGCATATGCATGTTCATACAGATGCACAGACACAGAGGTCATTGAGCATATGAAAATGCACCACCTATGCGGGTCACTGATTTCATGAATTGTTTTGATCGCGCCGTGGCGCACATCTCCGTCGACATGCACAGGCGTTCAGGCACTCTTACGTAAACAGATACAAACACATACATAGATGGGGCCAAGAGTTGCCAGGAATTTGCGGAGGGGTGTCAGAGATTAAAACCAGGCATGCAGGACTGCAGCAGAGAAAGGAAGAACAGACCTCTGTGTATTCATAGTCTTCCATGTCAGGTTTGTTCTCTAGAAGGTACTTCCCCAGGATGTACCAGAACTTTTTTGCTGCTTCCGAGACAGTCGCACTTTTGTGCTGCACGAAGTCCCCAAGGCTAAACGGCATGCTTCCAGGAGAAAAAATTCAATCAACTGTCGCAAAATAGGCAAGTCTGCATGAAACACCGAAATCAAGCAACGCGTTGGAGAGCCGATCTCTCAGAGTCAGAGACATTCGGTTTTTGCCTCAGTTGATCTGCATTCTTTGTGGTGCGCTGAACAAGCCTCTTTTGTGCTCTTATGTGCTCTTCTCATGACCGACGAATCTCGTCTTTCGAGCTGGTGTCCCCGTCTATCTGAATTTGTTGTATGAATTGAAATCCGACACATCAGACGTTTGCATTCCCTCTTCGCGCGACCTTGCCTGACAGAATCCCGCGTCGGCCGTGGCCCGCGGGCCCGGCCGGTCCATATCGCACGCGCCGCCCGGGATGCATGCATGTGCATGCATGCATGCCAGGGCCAGAAAATCTGGCTGCCTGGCGGTTTCAAGGCGCGCGGTTTTACTACATTGCATGGGGCTGCATGAAGCATCATGAAGCGACGGACCACACTGAGCCGCGATCTTTCGACATGTTTGCGGTCCAACGGCTATTAAAGCAATATTAATATATTGATATATACTCTTCCCTGCTCATGAGTCCACCGGATCCACTTATTAATATAGCTGCTGCAGACTGACGGATCACGATCTGTCTCCGTCTTTCCTTGTTTGAGGAAGCTTTTACGTCTTCCTCCTTTCAGTCGGCCCGGCCGTTGCTTTGGAAGCAACATCGATAACCTGCCCATACCTGTCAATTCTTTACGGTTTCGTCGGCCAAGAACCCATCCTCTCTTTTGCAGCCGCAGCCTTCCCACAATTCTGCAGTTGAGCCGAGAATTCTTGCATTTCCATTGTGGATATGGGCGGTCTCTCTAAGCGCGTCGTTGCCAGCTTCCTGTATATATAGCTGGGCGCCGTCGTCACTCAACCTATCAGATATTATTTAGGTCAGCGCATGACAAAAGCCTGTTTCTCTTCTTCAGCATAAGAATCCTCTCTTTCCTTCCCGTGGTCGAACAACGCTTGACAAAACAACACCTCCATCCTTACCCTGAATGTTGCTCAATGAATCTTGACCCCTCTGAGTTTGTTCTGTCCGCATGCCTGTTGTCTCTCTTCCTTGGTTTACAGCAGCAAGGAGCCTTCTTCTTCGCCCGGCTTGCGCTTCATAACCTTAGAGAAGCAACAATCTCTCTTAATCCTACAGGTTAGTGCGGGCTCAACACGGTTTGTTTGTTCTACCCCAACTACGCCACGTCTGCAGAACAGAGAGGCATTAGACCTCGGTCCTTCACAAGCTGCTCCATACAAGTTTGGCTGGCTTTCACAGGCGTTGGTAAAGAAGGGTTTCCAATCGGTAAATGTATTAGCTGACTACTGATGCAGGGTTTCTGATGGATATCTTCCTTTTTCGATCGATCACCGATCCCCGATCAAGAAGGTAAAGGCATGGCTGCCTTGCCTTTGCATATAATCGATGGTCACGTTTTGCTTGGTCTTCGATCTTTCCCTCCCACTGAAACTCCCATGACTGATTGGGAGTCGCAGCGATTCATTTATAACTCTCTTCAATCTGTGCATATGGTGTGTTGCTTGCCTGCCTCATCCCCCGACCTTCTCCTTTCTGCCTGCTTGCATTTGTTTGATCGGAGTCGAACCTCTGATGACCAAGCTTTGAGGCCTTGGCGTTTTAGTGGGCGGCGCTGCATGGCGGTGGAGGGACCCGAACGCGCCCCGCGATGCCTCATCCATCCAAGTGGGTGTGGGCCTTTCAACTTTTCTCCGTTCTCTTTCTCTTTTCTTTTCTTCTTCTCTCGCCTCTATTCCTAGTTTCTTTATGCAATAGTAGGCGTGAGTACTTAAAAAGAATCGAGCTGTGTGTACTGTCCCGTAGACTTCTTTCTTCTGTTTCATTTCTGTGTCTGAAAGTCCTTTTGCTCAAAACAGCCACACTCTTTATCTGTTGAGTTATTTCTGATACGACCGCTTGTCTTTCTTCTTCTCCTCTGCTTCTTGCCCTCCTATCTGTACATATGCAGTCAGAAGGAGACGTACCGGCAAAGAGGCCCAGGAGAGGGTCAAGGAGTATAGAAGAGAATCCCTGGAAGCTCACACATCAGATTCAGAATGCGATGAGCTGCATCATGCAGACTCATTTGTTGAACACGCACGGAGTTGGACTTCAGAGGAGAGCCTCAGGGGCACAGCCAAAATCCTAACAACCTGAAATAAGCACTTCATCCACCGCTGCAGTGAAGCATGAAACAAGTCGAGGAAGGTAAAAAGAAAAAAACGTAGGAGCTGCATTAGAATAGCAGAACCGAGCAGAGGAAGGGAAGGGGGTTGTTTTTTTCATACGGATAGTACTGGAAGTTGACGGTGGGTCCTCTTGAAGTTGTGGGGAGTGAGGGTCGGACTGTCTGACTGACTGATTAAGTGATTTGAATGGAGAAAAGAAAGGGGAAAGAGAGCCTGCATTCAGAGCCGTTCGTCTCTCCTCTCTGCTGTCTCTAGCAAAAAAGGAAAGAAAGGAAGTCGGCATGAGTGACGGCATTCACCTCGATCTGTCTGGGTGTTTGCCTCACTTCTTTAATTTTATGTTTACAGCCCTGTCGAATGTCTGCAAGGAGAGAAGAAAGAAGGCGCAACTCCATGTATTACCGTCTCCTGCATTCATTCAGTCGTCCTAGTGTGGACTTCTGCGGGTCCATTCACCAATCAGATAGGGAACAGGGGAAAAGGGGGGCGGGGGGAGGTTCGCAAGTTTCTCTATTGCTTTGTCTTCTCTCTCTCTCTCTCTCTCTCTCTCTCTGTGTGTGTGTGTGTGTGTGTGTGTGTGTGTGTATGTGTGTATGTGTGTGTTATTAGTGAGTGAGTGAGTGATCGTTAGGTTTGTGGATGTGCTTTTCCCTCTTTCAATCCTTTCTCTTCTTCCTTTCTTGTCGTTTTTTGTGCTTGCTGTCTAACTGACTTCCCGAAAGAAAGACCATGCGAGACGATCTACGCTTCTCCGGGTATGTGTTGCACTCGTCTTCTATTTCTGTGTGCCTGTGTGAAAGTGAAAGATGAAAGAGAAAAGGGTGGGGGGGAGAGCAGCGTAGGAGAATGATGGCATTCTTCCTTTCGTTTGTGATTGTCTCTCTTTCATCTGATACAGCAAAAACATGCACCCACATTCATCGCACTGGGGGGGGGATGCCTTACTCTCGTTACTTGGTAAGCACCGTTGTTCTTTCTGTCCCCTGCAGCCCTCCTTCCCCCATTCGATTTCTTCCATGAATTTTTAGCAGACTGGAAGGAAGGAAAACAGATGGAGGCGGCCTCGCCTTCCTTCACGAGTTGCAGGTGAAGTTGTTCTGGAGAGGGAAGAGAAGAGAAGTACACAGGTGGTCCTTCTTTTTCTTTCTCTTCTTCATTCGCAGAACACTTCAACATCTTTGTTATTCGCGCCTTTTGCCTTCTGTCGGGCACTCGTGACCGAGCAAGCAAGCACGCAAGCAGCGCAGGAGAGGAGAGAGTGAAGGAAGGAAGGAGCATGAGCTCGATAAACAGTTGAGGAATTCGCTCCTAGATGGCTAGAGAAAAGGAAGGAGGCAGCAATCTGCCGATTTGGTGTATGGCTAGCCCTCCTTATCTTTTCCTTAAGCTTTTGTTCCGTCCTTCTGCGTGCGGAGTGTATATCTTTCTTGCTTTTCTTCCTGCCCTGTTCTCTTTTTGTCTTCTTTATCATGATCATGGTCACGAATCTCTCCTCTCCTCTCCTCTCTTTTTCACTGGTTTAGATGAATTCAATGAAGAAGAAAAAGGTCGATGCGGTCTACATGTGTGTCAATCAGCTTGATTTTCCTTCTTCCTCTGCTCTTTCTTTCTTTCCTTCTGTCTCTCTTTCGTCTGTTGCTGAGGTTTCCTTTTTCTTCTGTCTTGTTTTGCATGTGTGTTCTTCCTTTGGCTGCTCTGTTGTCGGCTGGATTGCCTCATGGCCCGCTGGCTGGGTCTTCGTGTCTGCGTGTCCATCATCTTTCATCTGTGTACGAAACGAAAAAGAAAAACGATTGGGGGGTGACCAGAGCAACAAGTGAGCGGCGGTTCCGTCCAGACTGCATTTGTAAAGAGGGGGGCAGTTCTCGGCCTCCAGCGGAAAGGGAACGAAAAAAGGAAAAAAGGAAATCTGAAGACGCTTTAACGGTACGAATTTCAAACAGGGGACAAAGAGGGGGAAGGGGGGGAGAGGGCGACGGGCTACGATGTGAGCCTGTTTGCGTATGGTTACTGGATAGCCTGTTTGTTGGAGAGTTTGTCGAAGGGATGCAAAAAAATGAGAAAGTAAGTCAAAAAGAGGGTGAGAAACAAAGAGGTAGATTGACTGATCGAATGACGGGGCGTCATTCGGTCGTGCCCTCCCGCCATTCTGGTTTTGGTAGAAAATGAAAGAAGTCTGAAGGCCGATAGAGGAATATGTCAGAGGTTTGTTCCCTTCCAGCTACTGCTGGTGAGGGTCCACTGAGGGAGAGGGAGCTAACAAAAGGAGAGGCAGGAAGCGGCCTTTCCTCTCTTCTGACAGGCGGACAAGAAGAGCTCGAGTCGGGAATTCACGAAGTCGGAAGCCCTGCAGACTTCTGGATGAGGAAGAAGTGGCATGCAACTAAGGCTGGTGCCAAGGGAGCTAGTAGTGGTTCTATCAATACCTGCCGACAAGCTTGTCTTAGAGTTTGTCTTTTCTCTGCCCCTGTTGCATAGCGTGCTGGTAATCTCTTATACTGCTATGCGAACCACGCAGCGCTTCTAGGAGCACTTATAGTAGCGGCTTACTCCATTGCAGGTATTAAAAAACAGTTTAAAAGCCAGAACCCCTCATGGTAGAAACAGTTTTAAAAACATTTGAATTCGCTGACTTAATTAGCTATGAGTCTACTTATAAGCATATAACTGGTTATAACTAGTTATTCGCTAAGGGGGGGGTCCGGGGGGGCGCAGCCCCCCTGGATACTACATTGACACAATGATACTAGGCATTGTCACTAGTATTGAGACTTTAGCATTAACATACAGTGTATATGACAGTTATCCATTTCTGATCTATTTTATAAATCTTACGTTTGAGTCTTTTCTCACTGATTCAGAATTAAGACTTAGATTTTTATCGTTCTTTTATTATATTGCTGAAACCCTCGCCGCCCTCGCTGTCAAGTCGGTCAAGACCTAGGTCAAGACTCAAGGCAATTAATATTTTTATGCATGCAATCAATGTGCTGCATGCATGCATGAATATGCATACAAATCTGAAATTTTCAATCGCCTCTCCTCGATCTATATGGAGCAAAACAGCCGAGCGCGCGGATTATGTGCGTAAGCATGCAGCCTATTATTATAATGAAATGATTTTTGCGCCACACTTTCAACATTAGGAAAACATCATAATATATGTGCAATATAATAATCTCATACTACCTGTAATGACCATACCTTAAAACGCTCTTACAGAAGTCTTTGACTAGTCCAAAACACGTTTCCAGACTGGTCAATAACTAGTTACCAACTAGCCAGTTACAACTTTTTAGTTCCCAAATCAGCTAGCTAGCTAGCTAGATAATTTAACAACTTAGATTGGAGCTCTAATAGCTAGTTGTTACATGTATTATATATGCATGTATGGTGTTACATTGGTGGGGAGTAATCATTATTAATGTGCATGGATGTATGATGCAAAGCGGACGCCGGACGTCAAACAACTAGCATACAGGTCTAACACAATATAATCCAGGTACTAATCCTCTAATCTTATATGTAATAAAAAACTAGGTAATGCCAGGGGTAGTGACCATGTTTGATTTGATTATATTTGATTTGATTTGATTTGATTTGATTTGAGCTTCAACCTCAAATATTTGATATTTGAGGTAAGATTTGAGGTTAACCTCTTAGGGTTCCTCACTGAGTCACTAACTTACTGTCACTCTGATCATTTTTTTCATGACAATAGTTATCAGAACATTTCTGATGTGTGTTTCAAAAATTTAAAAAAAAATATATAAAATTATAACTTATCAGTTGCATAAAAAAAATATGCCTGTGTGACAGTGTACATACACTAGTCACTGAGACTCACTCTAGTACTAATAGAGATTAAGAATTGATAGATTTAAAATTGCATATGACTTGTTGTTGATACGATAAAGTTAGAGCACGTACCAAAATTGAGGTGACAATCACTCAGCTTTATATTTTTTTTGCGTACCCGGCTCTAAAAACAAATGCCTCTTTCTTCCCGTTCGACCCTGTCGGATTGTGTGACATGTCTTTATATTTGAGGTTGAAAGTCATATTGATCAAATATTTGATCATATTTAATAGGTCTTTAAACACTAGGTCCTCCCTAACTGGATATTTGATTTGAGCTTAAGCCCTACCTCAAATCAAATCAAATTAAATCAAATCAAATCAAACATGGTCACTAGCCAGGGGGATAGTGATACACCTAGAATTCTACTTAATTCTTAGATCGTATAAACCTTTTCTAGGCAGTGGACCGCGGGAGGTACCCAAAACATAAATCCTATCTTAGCCTACAAATCCTTAACTACCTGAAGAGTGAATCTAGGAGTGAATGAAGAGGCCGTCCATTCTGATATTGAGCCAGACAGCTTTAAACCTAGCTTTAAGCACTTTTTAGTCACTTAAATTCAATTTATTTTTTCTCTGTTTTTTTATCTGAATTTGATGATGATGTGCAGGTATAATTGGAATGTATGTTTCAAATAACGTGTATTTTGATCAGTCAATTTGACTGAATTAGGAAGCACTGGCACCACTAGATCTGACAGTGCGGTACTGGCGCCGTGTGGCGGTTCCTTTCTTTCAGCCAGCTCAAGCCCAGCTGGGAACACGCTCAAGAACAAAGACTCACAAGCATGCAGAAGGAAGGAGAAAAAAGTGATGCACGCAGGTCCGCAGTCTTGACGGAACATGTACGAGAAAAAAGTCAAATAACGCCAAAGAGGAAAGTTCCAGGGAGGGAGTCGTCAGACGAGGGAGGGAAGAGCTTGACAGGAAAGATCGAGGCTAGACCGGACGAAACGCCAATGAATGAATTCAAAAGACGGAGGAAGGGAAAAAGTTTGCGAGCAGACGAGACGGGACAGACAGTATCAATCACGTGAGTATGTGAGGTAGTTGAGACTGTGTTTGTGGTCTTCAGTCACAAGTCATGTATGAAATGACTGGTCGTACGATTCATTGAGTGGGTGGCACAGCTCTGCCGCGGCTCGTTGTGGCACCACGCGCACGAAGCTGTGCTCGAAAAAGGTGAGAAGGCAAAGCAACCATATGCCTTACCTACCAAACCAACTCAATCCATACA
This sequence comes from Chromera velia, assembly GCA_018398765.1. Classification (NCBI taxonomy): domain Eukaryota; family Chromeraceae; genus Chromera; species Chromera velia. The sequence goes on from JAHBMJ010001843.1 coordinate 10,415, forward strand.
CGCAAGCTGACTGCCTCACCCAAATCGGTAGGTGTAGTGGCCGGTGTCCTGCGGAACGACTGAGGGTCTCGAATGTGAGGAAGACGGAAGGGGGAAAGGGAAAACGTGTATGTGGAAGTGAAGAAATGGACGCCAAATGGAGTGATTCAATCGAAGGGATGGACGGGTCGATGCATGGACTGCGATGATGACTGCACAAACGTCCATTTAGCTGTCTGCACATGTCTGTCTGTGTGCTTACGTGTCTGTTTGCACGCACGTTCCAGTGTCCAAACGCATGTATGTCCACGAATTCACATGAGAGAGCGATAATTGAATGGGTGCATGGGTGCTGTTTCTCGGCATGACCATGTGATGGGTATGAAAGAGGGGGGGAGAAGACAAATTCAGATGAAGTTGAATTCCGTCTTTCTTTCTGTCTTTCTTACTTACTTTCGGTCTTTCTTTCTTTCTTTCTTTCTTTCTTTCTTCCGTTCTTTCTTTTCTTTCTTTCTTTCTTTCTGTCTGTCTGTCTGTCTGTCTCTGTCTTTTCTTTCCTTCCTTCTTTCATTATTTTTTTCTTTCACACGTCTTACTGCCTGCGGAGACACGTCGCTGTTCCCTTTTACCCAACCCTTCCTTACATTTCTTTACTTTCCGTTCCTGTTTCTCTCTGAAAGAACAAATCAAACCAGCGAGCAAGAACAAATTCTCGATCGATCACACAAACCTCCCCCCCCCCCAACCCCTTCCCTCACGTGAATCCTTTCTGGACCCTTCCCCCTCAGCCCTTCTGCTGGTCCCTCCCTTCTTTCCAGACAGACATGCAGACACAGTTTCTTCCAATCCTTTCCGCTCTCTGTCTCCAAGTCAAAATCTCTTTCTCGCTCAAGGAAGGGAGAAAGAAAGAAACAAATGCCCGACCAAACTTGAAATTCACGCCACGGCAGACAGACAGACAGACAAGAATTACAGACCGACACCACAAGCACAGCAGGGAGGCGCATGCTTTCACGCATGAACAGTCATAGAACCAGGCATTCATTCACTCACTCACGCAAACGCATGCACAAAATGTTTTTTGTCACCCACCGTCGAAAGAACACACCTGCATGTCTAAGGAAGGCAAAAAAACGCCCCATACACCCTTGTCCCCCCCCCCGGCCAATTCAACCAACCCAAAAACAGCCCCTGAGCCTCTCCTCCCCCTGTCCCTCCCACGACTTCAATCAAGGTACGCGCACTGTCTGTCCCTTCACGCACGGATCCCTCCCCTCGCCCTCCCCTCCCTTCATCCATCCATCCATCCACACACCCTGGCAGGTCATCAATGTGACGTGCACGATCAGGGAAGGAAGGCTGCATCCCAAAAGGCTGACTGCCCTTTCTCAAACACAAACAAAGGACTTCTCCCACCCATCCCTCACTCAGACCATCCCCCCACACAAAATATTTCCTTCCGTCGGATCAGCGAAAAGGGGGCGGGTCTGATTCCGTTCTCTGATGCTTACTTTTTCTCCGACGGAACCAGCAGGAAAGAAAGAAAGGAGAGAGACACGACCACAAACAGAAGCGGACCTTCCACTGGCGTGCTTTGCTTCGGAAGGTCTCAAAAAGAGCTGAGAGAGAGAAAAGACGAAAGGGACAGGAGTTGCAAATAAGCAAAATCCCCTCCCCTTTTCGCCGCTCCCTCAAACCTGTTTGAGAGAAAGCCGGTTTCGCTTTTGTCCCTCCTTTCCTCGCGCTTCCCTCTTCCCTGCCTTTGGTTCACCTTTTTCCGTCTCCCGGGAGGTGGTGATGCAGATAGGCAGATAGGCAGACAGGCAGGCACGCAGGAACGGCGTACGTACAAGAGCTGGAAAGAGGAAGGGGGGGGGGTAGAGTTGAAATGTGCTTTGCTTGCTTTTTGTTTTCTTCATATCAGATCTGCAAACAACTGTGCCTGCGAATCTGTCTGGGCGGGCGACTTGATCCCTTCTTCTTTCTCCTTCTCAAGGAGCAAGATAAGGCGGAGGAAAAAATAAGGGGAAATTTTCCACTTTTTTGCCTTCCTGCCCTTCCGCTTTGCACGACCAGACGGCCAGACGAGAAGGGCAGACAGGTACCAATGCAGTCAGCCGCTCGACCTCACTCCCTCCCTCCCCCCGATCATGCGTGCAGGCAGCCCTTCGTCTGTCGTCTCAGATGCGATCCCTCTGCCCCACTCCCCTCACGTTTTTCTTCCTCTGTTCAGAGCGCCAAAGTCCGTCCGTTAATGAGTAAATAAATAGGTTGGTTGCATGTCTTCATCCAGTCCAGGCAGAGCAAAAAATGCCAAGCATTCCTGGCAGAGAGGCCGGTCTTGTGTGCTGGACGCTCACCTGATCTCTTCACTTCACAGTGACGAGAACAGCATGAGCAGCCAAAAGAATACGGACACGCAAACATGGGAGAGAAGGCAGACAGAGGGCAATAAAGGCAGGGAAGAAAATAAATAGAACCTTGTCAGTGCATGAGGAGGCAAAAAAAGGACCGTCTTCCCCCTTCCCTCTCCCCTCTCCATTTAGAGTGGGAAGAAAACAACCAATACCCTAAAACCCAGACAGACAGACAGACAGACAGCGAAGACAGATGAGAAGAGAGAGGTAAATCGAGGCTGGCTCAAACATTCACCCATCACCCCCCCTCCGTGTCACTTTTAATGCCCCTGTTTTGTTCTTCTCCCTCCGTTTTGGTTGTCTTTTTTTGCCCGCTTCAATGAAACAAGCCAGTCAAGTCAAGTCACACACCACACCTCCAGACAAACAATACACAAACAAGCACGTCACGGCACGTCAGGCAAATCTTGCCCGCAGTCTTCCTCCCCCCCTCACCCCCACACCCTCCGTCACTACATCAAGGAAGGAAAGAAGGAAGAGGACGGAGAGAGGGACGCAGGACGGCTTCAGAAGTGAAGTAGGTCATCCCGCCCTCTGCATCATGCCTCCCCCTCCTCGTTTTTCCCCTCCCATCCATTTACAGGAGTTCCGCGATCTGCACACACCGCAAAGCCCACAAGCAACCACCGAAAGAAGAAAACAAAAATTGAATGACCGAATGACCCGCGACTCCTGTCGGAAGGACGACAACCCTTGTCAGGTCCTCTTCTCGGGACAGACAGACAAGCAGGCACCTACTTCAACAGAGACGCTAGGAAGGAAGGAAAGAGGAGAGGCTAGCGCATAGGGCAAAACTTTACGTAGATGTCGGTGCCTTCAAAGCATCTCTTCTGATATTCAGTTTGGGAAAGTCGTTCTTCGTTTCTTCATCTGTCCCTTTCTGTTAAGTGAGTGAGGCAGGCCGATTTGAGAGAGAGTCTAGATAGAGTCAAGACTGACTGACTGACTGACTGACGTTCATCGGCATCTCCTCGATCTGAGTCTGGTAGTACTTCTCAATGTCCTTCATCAGCTTTTGGTCGTTTGCTGCAATGGATGAATGAATGAAGAGGGATGGTATCGCTTAGCAAACATGGAACCTCTCCCTCATGACATGCCACTAACAAGCCGGAAAGAAGCTTCCTTCCTCTGCTTTTGGTCAGATACTTTTCTGCAAACCCCTGAAGGCACCCAGCGGGTACACACGGAAGGAAACAGTCAAACAAACAAACGGGCTCTCACGACACCACCGGGGGGGCAAAAAGGCAAAAGAAAGAAAAGGGGAAAGAGAGACTCAGGGACAAAGACAGACAGATGTCCGTTCCGCTGCAGAGAGAGAGAGAGAGAGAGACTCTCTTTCGTTCCATGGCCTCCATTCGTCTCATTTCAGTTCAAAGGTCAACCGCTACTTCCGTCACTTCCTCACTCTCTCATTCACTCCTTTGATGATCGAAAGAAACAGAAGGGAAGCGAAAGACGATCGATCAGCAAATGCTCAGCTGTTGAGCGGTCCGCTCTCGTTCCTCTTCTCCCAACCCTCATGCAACCTCCCTCCCTACCCACACACCTGTGATGAAGTTGATGGCGATTCCCTTACGACCGAAACGTCCGCCACGGCCGATTCTGTACAGACCCACAACGGTATACAGACAGGAGGGAGAAAGGAAGGCGGGTGTCGACCAACACACGAAAACGCATATGATGACATCGATCGATCATCTTAGTGACGACAGAGAGAGAGACACGCACGTGAAGGAAACCAAGAAGTTCCCTCCCTCGAAAGGAAGGAAAAAACAAACCACGCACATTTCTTCCTTCCTTAATTCCTCCACCACCCGCTGATCCAAGCCTCAGCCAGGGACAGAATAGAGACGAAAGGGGCGAGGGGAGAGAAGCAAAAGGTCTTTCGCCTTCTCTAAGCTGTCCTCCGACACCTCCGCACAGAAAGACAGAAAGAAAAAGCCGAACAGATCAGCAACCGACCGACCAAAAGCGACAGACAGACAAACAAACCGACAGACAGACAAAAGCAGACCTATGCAAGTAGTTCTCGATCGAAGAAGGCAGGTCGTAGTTGATGACCAGGGAAACCTGCTGGACATCGATTCCTCGGGCAAGCAGATCCGTTGTGATCAGCACACGGGTGGACCCGGACCTGAACTCCCTCATGATCAGTTGGCGTTGCTCCTGCAGGCAGGCGGCAGCCAGCATGCAAACACGTTTGTTTGTTTTTCTTCTTGCAGCCAACAAAAGACCGGGAGCACGCGCACGCGAGGAGTCTCTCTCAAGAAATGAATGACCTTTTGGACATCGATGTTATCTCACGCACAGATCTCAGACGAACGTATGACAACAGCGAGACACATTGGAAAGAACAACAGAAGAACCGTCTCTTTAGAAAAGAAGGAACGGAACCAGATTAGATTGCATGGCCTTCCCTTTCCTTTTTGATTGACGATGTCTGTCAGCCTGTCAACCCCCCACTCAATCAGAGCGAATGGTGCCAGAGAAATGAAACCAGCTGATCAACCATCTCTTCGGCCCGATTTCCCTACCCGACCACCTGCAAACAGAGAGAGAGACCTACCTGAGGGAGCTCGGCGTGCATGGAGGAGACAGTAAAATCCTTCTTGTTCATGTTCTCGGTCAGGTAGTTGACCTTCTGTCTGGTGTTGCAATAAATGATGGCCTGTGCGATTGTGACAGTCTCGTAAAGGTCGCACAGAGTTTCAAACTTCCACTCCTCCTTCTCCACAGCCACGTAGAACTGACGGATACCCTCAAGGGTCAGTTCGTCCCTCTTGACGAGAATTCGGACCGGGTCCCTCATGAATTTCGACGTCAGCTCGAGGATATCGTTGGGCATGGTAGCACTGAACAGGGCGACCTGCACCGTCTGGGGAAGTCTCCTGAAGATGTCGTAGATCTGGTCCTTGAACCCTCTGGAGAGCATTTCGTCCGCCTCGTCCAGAACGAAGAGCTTGACGTCGTCGAGGATCAAATACCTGCATGCAGGGGATGGGCATGCATTTGTTTTCATACAGTATTCTGTGTTTATTTGTTCTGAAAATAAATGCATGCAGACGTCGAGGATGAAATGCCTGCTTGGGGGGGGAGCAGGCAGGAGCAGAGGGGGGAAGGCAACAAGGGAAGAGGGGAGGGGAGAAGAGAGGAAGGGAGTCGTCAACCGGAAACAAGAGGCGGAAGAAAGAGAGAAAAAGGGGGAAACAAGAGAAACAACTCTTAGCGCTTTCCCTTCCTTCTTAGCGCTTTCCCTTCCTTCCATCTGCCTCTCATTTTTATTTGTACAATTGTGTGTTCGTTTGGAACTCTGGCCTTCCTTGCTTTCTTCCGACCGTGACTGCATGCCGCACTCCCTGAATCGTCCTTCGTTTGATAGACCACAGTGAAACCCTGAAAAGCAAAGGAGAGAATGAATGGAGCAAGGGAGAGAACGAACACCAACGACTGACTGACTGACTGACTCTCTCTTGATCATGTCAAAAACACGACCGGGGGTTCCGACAACGAGATGGACGCCGGCTCTCAGCTTGGCAATGTCGTCACGGACCTGCATGTATTGTGTGTACGTGTATGCATGCATGCATACATGCAGTATTGTGTACGGGTACGAGTACGCATACATACATACGCATTCAAGTCAGTTCATGCATCGACTAGTGGATAGAATGAATGGATGGGAAGGAAGAAAGGAAAGAAAGAATGGGAAAGAAAAGGGAGGGAAAGAAAGGGGAGGGATGGAGGGAAGAAAGAAAAGAAAGAAAGAAAGACAGAAAGAAAGACAGAAAGAAAGGAAGGAAAGAAAGAAAGAAAAGAAAGAAAGAAAAGAAAGAAAAGAAACAAAAGAAAGAAAAGAAAGAAAAGAAAGAAAAAAAGAAAAAAAAAGAAAGAAAGAAAAAGAAAGAAAGAAAGAAAGAAAGAAAGGGCGAAGAAAAGAACGAACGAAAGAAAGAAGGAAAGAAAGAAAGAAAAGAAAGAAAGAAAGAGAAAGAAAGAAAAGAAAGAAAGAAAAAGAAAGAAAGAAAAAGAAAGAAAGAAAAAGAAAGAAAGAAAGAAAGAAAGAAAGAAAGAAAAAGAAAGAAAGAAAGAAAGAAAGAAAGAAAGAAAAAGAAGGAAAGAAAGAAACAAAGAAAGAAAGGACGAACGAACGAACGAACAAAGAAGCATACGAAAAAACAGATCAACGGAAGTTGACGGAAGTTGCTTGAGGAGAAACAAAGAAAGGGGAGAAGAAGAGGCTCAATGCCGGAGTTCCGGTTGTCAAAGAGAGACACACAGACGGACATGACGCTCCTTCAGGAGGTTTGTTTTTGACATGACCAATTCCTGTCCGGCCGCGAAAAAACCAGAAGTAGTGTACGTATATGCAACAAAATCCACAACCGCACCTACATCGTTGGGAATTGATCGAAGAGATGACCGACCAACCGACCGACGGACCGACCTGAGTTCCTCCCACGCAGGCGTGGCACTGGACCTTGAGGTAGTCTCCAAGAGAGATGACGACTTTCTGGATCTGAAGCGCCAGCTCGCGCGTGGGAGCGAGGACCAGGGCCTGGCATCTCATAACCTCATAGTCAATGCTCTGGAGAATCGCGATGGTGAACGTGGCCGTCTTTCCGGTTCCCGACTGAGCCTGACCGATGGTGTCCCTTTTGTCGAGGATCGGCTTGATGCCTGCATGCGTCCATTCATTTTCATACACAATTCTTTTTCAAAATGAATGCATGTCGAGGATCGGCTTGATGCCTGCCTACTCAAGTGCATGCATCCATCAGGATGGTTTTTCCTTCTTCTGGATTCGTTTTGCTTCAGCACGCACTGAACACGTTTTGCGGTGGGGACGTGAGACCAGAGCCACAAAAGAAAAAAGTCGGTTCAGAACTTCGTTGAACAAGCACGCAAGCAGAGAACGAGGCAGAGGAAAGCAGAGAACGAGGCAGAGGAAAGCAGAGAACGAGGCAGAGGAAATCTCTCTCAGAGAGCGGCAGACAAGCCCCCCGGGGCTGCCTGACTTCCCCTCAAGGCGAGCGGAGGAGCGTACCTCTCTGCTGAATGGCCGAGGGCTTCTCAAAACCGTAAGAGTAGACTCCTCTCAGAAGTTCCTCGCGGAGGTTCAGAGCGTCGAAGGTCTCAGTCACCTGCATTCCAGGCAGGCAGGAGTGGGCAGTCAAGCAAGCAGAAGGGGGAAGAGAGAAGGGGAAGCAGCAGGGATAGACACTCAACCCACCGACAGAGCAAAAATAGTTTTCGGTTGGCAAAAACAGGTACGAAAGGGCTGCTGAACCAGCCGGCAGGTAAACGGGGAGCCGAACACGACATAGCTGCATGATCTTATGCATTTATTTGCATACATAAAAATGAAAAAAAAAAGCTGCATGATCAAAGTACAAACGAACAAACAAAGAAACATCCTAACGAAGCCGCTCAACTTCACTCACTGTCTAGAGTGGAGGAGGGGCTGCAGTTCATTTGCTCTGCTCAGAGGAAAACAGGGAACGCTTCCAGGAAGAAGAGAAACACGGCTGCCCAACACCACAAGCAACCATTGAAAGAAAAAGTACGACCACCCTCCAGTTTGTTTTCTCTCCCTCTCTTCACAAATTCATTCAAACACCGAGGCACCACAAGCACGCACCTCGTCATAGTTTGACTCGATCACTGTGTCGTTGTTCAGACGTTCCTGGCGCAATCTTTCCATGTCGCCATCTCTGCACGCACGCACTCCCTCAGAGAGAGAACCAAATCAAGGGAGGGGGAGACAGAGCGTGAGGGACAAATGGATGAATAAATAGAGAGGCAGGAGGGGATAGGAAGAGAGCGGAAAAGGACGGGGAAAGCGAAAACAGAAGAACAGAGAACGTAGAGAAAAAGGGAAAAAAGGGGGTTCGATCATCTCGACACACAGTTTGTCTGTCTGTCTGTGAGAGAGAGAAAGAGAGAGAGGATGACCCCCCACCCCATCGAGTCGATTGATTGAATGAATAAATGAACGAATCAACGGGGCGGGGGAAAAAGAGAGAGAAAGAAAGAAAGAAAGAAAGAAAGAAAGGAAGGAAGGAAGGAAGGAAGGAAGAAAGAAAGAAAGAAAGAAAGAGACGAAGAAAAGAAAGAAAGAAAGAAAGAAAGGAAGGAAGGAAGGGAGGGAAGGAAGGAAAGAAAGGGAAGGAAGGAAGGAAGGAAAGAAAGAAAGAAAAAGAAAGAAAAAGAAAGAAAAAGAAAGAAAAAGAAAGAAAAAGAAAGAGAGAGAAAGAAAGAGAAAGAAAAAAAGAAAGAAAGAAAGAAAGAAAGAAAGGAAGGAAGGAAAGAAGGAAGGAAGGAAAGAAGGAAGGAAGGAAGGAAGGAAAGACAGAAAGAAAGAAAGAAAAGAAGGAAGGAAGGAAGGAAAGACAGAACTCACCCGTCGCGTCCGCGTCCGTTTCTTCTATCGCGTCCGCCTTCGTCGTCTCTTCTGTCGTCCCCTCTGTCCCCTCCTCTTTCTCTCCTCCTGTCGCCCCCGTATCCTCTGTCGTCTCTTTCTCTGTCATCGTACCTGTCTCTCCTCCGGTCCCTGTCCCCGCCTCTGTCATCGTATCTGTCTCTCCGTCTATCCCCGTCTCGTCTGTCCCTGTCATCGTACCTGTCGTACCTACGGGCGGGCAAGTAGGGAGAAAAGTCAATTATTTTTTTGCTTATCGGTGCGAAGCTGTTTCGTGATCGGTCGTCTGTCTCTCACGCCTACCACACCCCCGGTCCTTCTCTGCTGACACTATGAAGGAGAAATCTCCTCCCGCCTTCATGCACTCACCCCGACATCCATCATAGAGAGAAGCAGGCATGCATTTTCTTTTCCTTTCTGCGTTGTTTATGTGTGTTGTTACATCTCTCGCACTCGGACACTCCCCCTACTGCGTTGCGACGAGTGAGTGATGACGTCGTCATCCCCCCATCTCCCTCCCAACTCACACTCTCCATGCAAACTCCCACTGACAAACCCCCCCTCTTTTTCCTTCCTTCTCCCGCCTATTCTTTTAATTGCTCAAAACCTCCGTCCCTTCCTTCCTTCCTTCCCGTTCCGCCCTTCCTTTCCGTTTCTTTCAACCTTTCTTCCTCCAACTCCGCCACGCACACCTCACTTCTTCCTGTACACTCCGAGCAGCCAAAGACACTCTCGACCCTCCCCCGCCACTGGCCCCTCTCTTTCCTCCTCATACCCAGGGCATCGACCTTCTTTCTTTTCGACCGTGAGCCAAGCAGAAAGGAAGTCACACCACAGTCTAACCCCGCAGAGATGTCGGCTCGACTCGATAAAGCGGAACAAGAGAGAAATAAATACCGTGAAACTTCCTTCTGTCTCTCGTTTCCCCCCCTCTCCTTGCAAGTCTTCAGAGCAGCTCATTCCACTCTGCCTCCAGCGCCAACACAAAGAAAAGTCATCAACGCCTAGGCGACCACCTGTGTCTCCCTTCCCGACGGAAAACCACTCACAGTGAGGCAGGCCTCCACGTCTGGATGGCTGGCTAGTGCTTTCTTGGTTAGTTTCTTGGCGCCCCCCCCCCCTCCACCATCCGTCCGTCCGTCAGTGCATCGGCCCGACCAACCCGGTTCTCTCTCTCACCCTCTCTCTCGCCCTCCTGAACTCTCTCTCCTGTGCACAGCAGCAAACGCGTCCTCCCCCTTGTGCCTCTCCTCTTGTCAGTCAGTCAGCCAACTCATGAGAGGGAGTCTGAGAGGCCCAGTGCAGTGAAAACAAACTGACCTCGCCCCTCGACGAAGACTAACTGGCTCACTAGACTGGACTGACGGACTGACTTGTCGCGGCGATCCCTATCGTATCCTCTGTCCCTGTCGCCCCTGTCTCTGTCCCGTCTGCACGCACAAGCCGTGCGTGGGGAGAAATAAGGAAGTTTCGCTTTGGTTATCAAAGGCAGAGATACACACAGAAGCGCTGAGAGACCGGGGAGAGCAGCCATGGAGAGAGAGACACACTCACGCTTGGCATGACAAAAAGAAAGAAGCTGAGCAGCCAAAGTCGGCACTCTTTTTCTGGAATGAAAAGAAAAAAAAGACGACGGAAGGAAAAGGGAGAGAGAGAGAGAGAGAGAGAGAGAGAGAGAGAGAGAGAGAAATGCCGCGCTAAACTCCCTTTCCTCTGAACAATTAAGGGTAGAGGGTAGAGAGAGCCGAGGTGATGGATGACGCGGGGAGGGAAATCAGTCAGTGCAACAAAAAGAAGACTCACTACCAACAAGGATAAAAAAAAACGTCCAAACAAACCTGTCGTCACCGCGGTCTCTGTCTCTATCTCTGCGGTCTCTGTCGCCCCTGTCGCGGCGATCACCCCTGTCGTCGTCTCTGTCCCCCCTGTCTCTGTCTCCCTTGTCCTTGTCTCCCCTCTCGGACTTCTCTCTCCTCTCGGAGCGCTCCTCCGCCTCCCTCGGTCGTTCGTCTTCAGGCATTTTCTCGAATGGGATTCAAAGCAAACTTTTTGTCTGCAAAAGAGAAAGGCGACCAGAGAGGAAAGCGGGAAGAGGCGGGCCGATCAGTCCAAAATTCCACAACAGTCTCCTAGGACTTGATTGATTGTGACGGCGCCCTGCCTCTGTCGACTACGCCTGGCCCCACTCCACCGCAGCACCTTCGCCAGCCACCACTATCAGGCAAGAAATCGTTGCAGGATGAATCCGGGTGCAAAAGGGCAGGAAACGCTGAAGGAACAATCTGGATGGACAGGAGACGGGGAAAGAGCAGGAGCAGATTTCAGACTGACCCTTTGACAAAAAGTTCAAGCAGTCAGATGATCTTCAAGAAGGCCAGCTCGAGCGGTAACCTCCAGAATCGAAAGTCTTTGGCTGACTTCCGACTAGCTGCAGAGGAAACCAAGAAAAGGCAGGTGATCACAAACGGAAAGCCCTGACATCTCAAATACATGCAGTGAGAGAACCACGGTTTCTGAAACGGAAAACCGACAGCAAGGTCCCCCCCCTTCTCTTCCCCCTGAGCTTCAGCACAGCTGAGTCCACAGGTTATCCGGCCACACAGATTGCGGGGTTCAGGATGACCAGGAGCTGTGCAAGCCCATCACAAAACGGAGACAGCCATCACTTGGGCGCATACAGATCGTTAAGTTCACTTCAACTCACCAGTTGCACAAAGCAGAAAAGACGAATACCGATCCGGCGATATCCGTCAAAACTCCGAGAACTCAAAAGAACGCGTTCAAAAGAAGTGCAGTGACCTTCTTCTTCAGTTTGTTGAACTTCACGGGGTAGAGAGAAGACGCGACGCACCGAGGCGGGAAGAAAGACGATACGATAGGAGGAACCGTTTTCCGATTTCTGGGCGTATGGGACCGCGCTTGTGTTCCTCGGATGTTGGGCAAGCGTCAAGGCCACAAAAAATTCAACTTTCCGACCTGATGTCCAGATGCAGAAAATTACCAGGAATTCTCAGGGCCTCTTTCTTTGAGACCACGTGACACTCATCTAATCGACAGGCCGCCGCCCAGACCTCGGAGGGCAGTCCGCAAGTCCATCTATATGCGCACATGAACTTATCGATATACGGAAACCGCTCGATCCAACAAAGACACCCCTGAGCGGCTTTCCACATTCCACTTGACGAGAAGACTGGCACGATGGTGAGTTGTTTCTCCTTCTCCGCTCCTGCTACTTCGTGTGCGCCGTTTTGATCTTCTCTATCTCTCCTGTCTGTCTGTGTACCTTGGCTGCCTGCAGGAGCAACCCAAGCTTGCAAGAGTCGAGAAGATCCTCGGACGTACCGGATCTCGCGGAGGCGTCATCCAAGTCCGCGTGGTGGTCAGTTTCGATTTTGAATCCCATGGAACTCTGTTGGGGTCTATACATGGAGACTTTGATGTCTGTGATGGTTTCTCTGGGCAGTCTTGTCCTTTCAGGAACTTCTTTTTCTCTACAAAGGCCGCTATCCCCCTTACTCATCACCTGCCTCCCTCACCCCTTCCCTCCTCTCCTTGTTTTCCCCCAGCAGCTACTGCTGCAAGGGGGGTAGGGGTTTTTTGCTTTATGACCGCCTCTCCGTTTCCTTCCCGCCGCGCGTCCTGTGATTGCCGTCAACCTACAATCTACCCAGCTGACCGAGTCTTCCTCCCTTGTTCTTCCGTTTGTTTCGGCAGTTCTTCACAGAAACCTCAGAGGTTTCGCTGTTTCTCCGGAGAATGAAAGGCTGGACGGACGGACAGGCGAACAGTCGGCGGAGACTGGAGGCACCAGAAGCTCCCTCATGTTTTTTTGTCAGGAAGGAAGGACCCCGTGCATATTTCTTTCTTGCCCTACCCACCCACCCACTCGATCGATCGATCGATCATATCTGTCTTCCAACCCTCCTGACTTTACATGGGGCTACGTCCCTCTTGTCTCCTTTCTCTCCTTGCAGTTCCTTGCTGACGAGCTGCAGGGCCGTACCCTCATCAGAAACGTCAAGGGACCCGTCCGCGAGGGTGAGTGAGTGAGAGGGGGGGTCGATGACTTTTCTTAATGAGTTTTCTTAAATGCAAAATGAATGCAAAAAAATACAGAATTGATGCAAATAAATGCACTCATTAGAAAAGAGTGAGAGGGGGGGTCGATGAGTTTTCTTAGTGGAGTTGACATAGCCATGCAGGAGGGCAGTGATCTGAAGAGAAAAACGTTCATGCATCCGTTGGTTTACCTCTAGGCGAGCGAGTGTGCGTGTGGGGGGTGGTGGTGAGGAAGAGACCAATCGAGACAGGATGCCTGATTGAATCTGTTCGTCTTTTTTTTTCATTCCACACATACCCTTCCCATTTTGGGGGCCTTATTTTCGGAGCATATTTCCAGAGCGCCTGCAAGGAAGCGTTCTCTTCCAGACATGTACGTTCTGGCTTCTGCTCTGCACCTTGCTCTCTCACCCGCCTTCATCGATTCCCCTCCCCCCAAATGCATGAAGAAGCGCGAAAGCACGTGTCTAACTCTTGACTTTCATTCTGCATATGCACTGTCGGATGCACACGCATGCAGGTGACATTCTTGCGCTTCTCGAATTTATTTTCATACAGAAATACATACATACGTACATACATGCCTAAAAAGAATTCTGTATGAAAATAAAAACATATGCACTATCGCATGCACACGCAGGTGACATTCTTGCACTCCTCGAGACAGAGCGTGAGGCTCGTCGGTTGCGGTGATCGCCTTACTGTCTGGCTGTCTTTCTTCAAGCGGCTCTGTCTGTCTGAAGAGAGCAGGACAGATGAGAAAGACAGTAAAAAGCAATGGGATCTCTGTCCTCGTGCTGATGGAAATGGGAGAGGAGAGCAGAAGACAGTCTGTAGACAAACGGACTCACTGTCAAGGGTGGGAGCAGGAAAAACTGACGAGCAGTGACCGCCGTCTAAGCTTACATCTGAGGAAGGTTTGAAGGAAGCGGTGGGGATCCGTTTCTGTTCCTGTCGTGAAGATCTATGAAGAAGCGAACACACAAGAACAACGAGACAGCGAACTTGCTCCTTTACGCCAACCTTCCTTCTGGGTTCAGCTATATAGTCCTCTTTTTCTTTTTTTAGCTCCTCGTACTTTTTCTCAATTCTTTCAGACCTCTCCCCTACTAGTAGTTCCCCGAGCCTCAGCCCGTACCCCTTCCCTTGCCCCTTCCCTTGCCCCTTCCTCTTACCATCTTCTGAGTTGTTTTAATTGAATTTCATCTAGTATTTCATTCGTTTTCTCAAAATCTGAATCATTATCTGATTCCCTCTCTCAATCCCTGCACTCATCATCATCATCATACGCCATCGCTATCGGCCCATAATAGGCGTCTAGCGTTCGGCAAGTCACAACACGCAAGGCAGATTATTAAATGATGGACCCTTATTTCACAACCTTTAGCAAATAGCTTAACAGCTGCATTTTTTCTCAAACTCTTCCACTTCTGGCAGGGCGTGCTTGCGCATGAGCGAGGCTGCTTCATGTGATGTTAACTGCCAGCCATGCCATGCCACCTCATAACGCCATCCTCTTCCCTGCTTGTACTTCCTAAGAATTTCCTTCACCTGACAGCCCTGAACCCAGCTTCCCTTCTTTTCTTTGACTGCCTTCTTCGGCTGCTCTGGCTG